>OZ020611.1:48945465-49172965 GCA_963971575.1 Liopterus haemorrhoidalis
CGGCTCAAAAGGTTGCTGAAGATTGAGATTAGTGGACGCTTGTCAAGACCTGACAAACCCCAAAATAATAATAATAATATATTTAAGTGAGGATTTTTTATCAGATTTCTTATTGCAGTTCTTTTGTTTTTGACAAGATTAATTATTTTTTAATTGATGGCTAAATTATGGCTTAAATGTTACAGATTTTTTATATTCATGGCTAAGGTAGTGTATGTCTTTTTTTGAAATTAAAAATATAATAAATAACAGCTGAGATTCGATTTCATGTGAGTAAGCTCCGCCTGGTGTTGTTCGTCTTGTGTTTTTAAGGTATCAAAAAGGAATAAATCATTTATAGTAGTGAAATACTTATAAATAAAATAGTACATTGTTAATAGTGAGAAATGTGTTTCTGAAAATGAAAATATATTAAGCTATTTATCAATATATTTAATGAAGACTTAGATGGCAAGTAAATGAAGAAAAAATATTTAATTTAAATTATATTGTGACAAAATTTGCGCCACAGTATTCTCCGTATCCAAGTTCATTTTCCACTGAACATTTTAATAATCTATTTGAAGGATTTCTTAATATATTTAAAAGGTATCATTTGTTTAATATATTTGGTGCAAATATTGTGTATAAAGGCGATCGATTTCAAATCATGATACAAAATTTTTCAGAAGCTTGTAAATTATATCTTTTAATATTAATAGTCAGCTACTATCGTATCGGTCGAGGGATTCTTTTTTATATTTAAAACGTATAAAAATATATTTGCGAAATACAATGGTTCTGGAACGGTTATCTGCTTTGGGATTTTTGGTGTTCAAAAAAGATTTATTGACGAAATCGTGTGAAGACGGTAATTTTTATATTATATGAAGGCTATTCGGAAAGTAACCTCCATTGTTGCGTAGCGAGAGTAGTTAACGGTGGAGCGCCGCCATTGTTAGATCTGCACGCGCAGTTTAAAAAAGCTAAGAAGAGCCATCCAAAATAAACGTCGTAGTCTTCTGACATCTGGTGTCGTGTTTTGGCATGACAACGCTCGACCTCACAGTGCTCTGCGAACACAAGACTTTTTGAACAAGTTATGATGAAACATTTTTGACCATCCGCCTTATAGCCCGGACTTGGTTCCAAGTGATTCCCACCTGTTCAACCACATGAAGAACTGGCTTGGGTCCCAGCACTTGGCTGATGATAAAGATGTTCAAAACGCTGTGCCAGGTTATCTACATTCCCAGGTGGCAGAGTTCTATGAAGATGTAATTTCAAAGCTTGTTAAACGCTATGACAAGTACTTAAATTTAAATGACGAGTATGTGGAAAAATAAAGAAAGTGTGTAGTTTTCAGATATACAGGGTGTTTGTTTGAAACGGGGCACCCCGAAAATCTCCTTTATTTGTAAAGATACAAAAAATCTTCAGAACAAAAGTTAAACTAGACAAAAAGGCCCATCTAAAGGTTACTATAAAAATTCTGAGGCACTTCCGGTTTCACCGGAAATGATGTCAACTTTTGATCTAGCATAGGGAATCGATAATTTTATATTTTTTTTCCTAAAAGTACATTAAATTAGCTTTACGATGGCACCAAAAAATCATATTTTTATGTTAACCATTTCAAAATGGCGACCATTTATTTACAAAATAATAATCAACATAAGTTTTACAAAGTTGAACGTAGCCAGCTTTGAAAACAATAAAAAAAGAAACAAAATATCTCAAAATAAGCAAAATAAACTATTAAACTCTTGTTATTTATAAAACATTAAAATGAAAAATTAAAATTTAAGTTATTTCATGTTATTTCATATAATAACTAGTTATAACAGTTTATTTTAGAGATATTTTATTTCTTTTTTTATTGTTTTCAAAGCTTGCTACGTTCAACTTTGTAAAACTTATGTTGATTATTATTTTGTAAATGGTCACCATTTTGAAATGAATATGACTTTTTGGTGTCATTGTAAAGCTAATTTAATGTACTTTTAGGAAAAAAATATAAAATTATCGATTCTCTATGCTAGATCAAAAGTTGACATCATTTCCGGTGAAACCGGAAGTGCCTCAGAATTCTTATAGTAACCTATAAATGGACCTTTTTGTCTAGTTTAACTTTTGTTCTGAAGATTTTTTGTATCTTTAAATTATTTTCCGAATAGGTCTCGTAATAAATTTAATTTATAAAAACTATTTTTGTTTGCAGTAGCGTAGCTTTGAGTTTCGCCGCTGCCCCTCTCTCGCGAATATCATAATGCGCCACACAATTATACATATATTTTTTTTAACTTGAGCCCTAAAATTTCTCGCTCCCTCCCACACCGCGGAGTCTGTTTGGCCATAGGTACGGCGCTGATTGTTTGGCGCCTCACCACTTAAAACCCCGCGAGCCGATACTGTAAATAGGCTTTCCATAAGTTTGAAAAATCTCTTTTAAACCCCTCTCTGCAAAAATCCAATCTTTTTTGGAAAAGTTTCTAATATTTAATAAGTATAAACCCTAAATATCCCATAGCTAGTTGAGGTTAAAAGGAAAAGGATGTTTTCTAAAGTGGAAGTAATTTTTTAGAGCACACAGAGTATAATTTCGATCGCGGAAGTTCGGCTGTATCCTTTTCTCGCTGAGAACCATAAACCCTTGGGGTAGCAATCTATTAGCTGTCGCGGATGTCTTGATCCACACCTACGTAGTGGTGAACTCAATCTTGCAGCGTGATAGTGGGTTCCAGGATAATCTAACCTATCTTACTTTTTAATATATTTTTAGGATATCATAGTTATAACTAATAAACACTTTTACTGTCACTCATCTAGCTGTCTGTCTGCCTATACGGTAGAAAACGATACGCGACAATTCTGCGACTGCAACTCAGTGATGGTCAACTCTCTCAAATTATTCTGAAAAGGAAATTATACACATGTTTCATTTATGACCGGTTGCATAAAAGTCTTAAAACTAGATGTAAACTAAAACTCGTTGTAAAACCCAAAATTGTCTAGCAACTTGGTGCGTTGCTAGGCTATTTTGTGTTTTACATCGAGTTTTAGCTTATATCTAGTTTTTATGCTCAGTTTCATAAAGGAATGCTAAATCCTGTGTTAGCTAACACGATGCTAAAATAACACGCTGTTAAAATCTAAGTACGTTTCATAAAGAAATAGCATAGGTTTTAACTTCGTGTTAAGAAATTTCAATGCTGTGTTCAGTTTAATATTTTTATTAGGTATATTGGTATGAATATCAACTTCAGATTTGTCTTCGGCATCAAACGGTCTTATTATAACCTTAGTAACCCTTCGAATTATTTAACTGTCTTGTATTATTTTTCAATAAAAAATCAATGTTTATATTACTTCATATCATTTTTTAATGTAGGAAAAAGATGTAAATATGCTTTTATAAGAAAAATAATTTAAAATATTCTTTGTTTCTTTATATATTGCATGTAATAAAAAATAGATATTACAAAAAAGAAAACAAAACTATTTTTCTCTTATAACCTAGTAAAAACGGTGTTAATATTTGTAGTTATTGCAGCAGTGTTTAGTAAATTTCTAATTGGTCCAAGCGGAACTGCATCAGAAGCGTCTCCAAGAATTTGAATTTCTTCTACAATAGGGGGAGTTTCGTCTTAAAATTACATTGTCATATTTTGTAAAAGACAACATGCAATTACTACTGCACGACTTATGTCAATTTTTAATCCTAATCCCATAAACAAACATGGAAATCGTCTTTTTAAGACTTTGAACGATCTTTTTATGGTATTTCTTATCAATATGTGTGCTGCGTTGTTGTTCTATTCAGGGTTAATGTATGGATTGAGTAAAGGAGTTAATAACCAACTACATGGATATCCGTAATCGCCCAAAAAATTAATGGAGAGTCATTTAATATACGCGGACGAGGAATTTGGTGCAATTTCTAAAAATTCGTCTGATGACTCGGCAAATAATTTGCTGGTAAAGGAAAACAATTTTAGGAGGTTATAATCCATGATATTATTAAATATTAATAAAACTTATACACACGTCTTCAAATATATGAAATTTTGTATGTAGAAATATTTATTATTTTAATATATAAGCCATTCACTTTTGTAAGAACAAACTAAGAGGGAATTTTGTTTTCAACAGGTTGCACCTTTGAAGCTGTATGTCATGTTGGTATTAAAAAATATCACTTTTTTAAAATGTCGATCCATTTGACATATGTCATAATGAAAATGATATCTTAATTATAATGATCATAACCTTATCAACCTAAAGTCGGTTTTACAGCGTAAGGAATATTTTTAATTGACATTTAAAGTCAGTAACACATTATAAAATTAACCAAAATAACCAGATCTATGGTCTATTTCTAAGTAGAATAAAGTAGATAGCGCTGCGAACCGAGTACGATTTACACTGATCAAATACAGTATAGCGGGAAATTTAAAATAAGTTACAACTAGGACATGGGCGTAGCAAATGGGTTAGCAAGTGATTTTTTTTTTTAATATAAAAAAGGTTAATAAGATATTGAAATAAACAAGGCAGATAATACACTTACGTTATTTATACGACATAAATTAAGTTTAATGGGAAATTTTAAAAAGTTAAAAAAATATTAATTTTAAAAATTATGTACAGGTGGGCCTTATTTTACGCCGCTTTATTTTACGCCGGTTGGCAGCGACCTTAAAATAACGCCGCTTTGAAACAGTTGAACGTCGGAGTCGGGTCTCGACGATTCAGTGGTCGAAGCGGGGATGTCTCGTGGTTTACGCAGTCGCAGTAATCGCACTACTGAGACGTATTCAGTTGTAAAATAAATTTAACTCGCTTAAGAGTGTCTGCTTTATGATATGTACATATTTAAATTTAAATAAATCTAAATCTAATATTTAATATAATCTAAATTTAATAATTTTTAATTTTTCCATTATATTTTTATTAACTTACTTTTAAAATTTAATTTAAAATTATTGAGTAATAATTATAATTTTCATTAACACCAATGGAAGATGTATCTACAAAACACGATAGAAAACAACGTAGGTCTATTTCGATTGAGACAAAAATTGAAGTTATTAAAAGAATAGAAAATGGTGAAACTCGTCCGAAGATTTGTAGATGCCTAAACTTACCTCCATCAACGGTGACTACAATAATGAAAAATGCAGATAAAATTAAAAAATTAAGACATTTGTAAGACAGATCGTGATTGCGAACGCAGTTCAACTATAATAAAAAATATCAAAACATCTATGAAACCTTACATATAAATTTTTAATATTCTTTCAAAGGTTTTGCTTTTATTTTTGATTATAATTTTGATTTCTGTTTTAATTTTTGTTTATTTGTATCGTATTGTTGCATTGTATTGTATGTTCTGTAATAATATTATAATTTTCTGTATATATAAGTAATAAATAAAGAAAAAACAAAAATAATTTAAAAAAAAACAAAAATATTAATTCGAATAGAATGTTAATCCGTCTCTGGAATGAACATTCTTTGCTTTGATTTGCGCCGGTACGTAACACCGGCGTAAATCGAGGCCCACCTGTACTATATATAAAAAGAGAGATTTGGCTAAAAGAGTTTGAACAAAGCAATAAAACAAACAATATATCTTCAGAGCTAAATTGTCTTATTTAAATAATTATTGTAAATAAAAATTAAAAATATATGTATATATGAAGGTCTAAAAATTATATCAATAACTTCTTCTTTGGGCACAATCAGCTGGGCTGTCTTTTGGCCTCACATTAGTCCTCTCTCTTGATCTGTTAATTTTCAAGTGTCAAAAAATATTTATATGTCAGATAACCTAAAAAATGTATAACTGCGTAAAAACAAATTACATGGAGAATTTTCTCCATAAAATCTACGCCAAGAATATAAATAAAAGTCTAAATATGTAAATAATAACAAAATATATGAGAAAAATTAAATAATATAAATAATATATATTTCCAATGTACGACACTGAACATCTGTCAACTTGGACTAAAAACAATATTTTTACAGTGTAATAGGGATGACGATTTAAACCAATCCGAAGCAAGGACAAACAGCTCCTATCTTCTTACACACATTTTTCTACTTTGAAATAGACCATAGTGTGTTTTTACAAAAGTGAACAGCTTATATATTTTCTATTTTCTTTATATTAAATTTAAATATTTGCTATAAAAATTTGTAAAACTATGGTAACAGTGCAATGTTAAATATTTAACACAGCCGCAGACCTATGTTAAAATAGCAGAGGGTTTAATTCTTTGCTAAATTTAGCAAAGTTTTGTTTTTTGGAACGCAAAACTGCATTTAACAACGGAATTAAAATTTAACAGTGTTGCTTAAATTTAGAATTGCTTTATGAAACCGGCCATAAGAATTTTATGCAGCCGGGCGTTAGGGTTATTCAAAAGTATTAAAGGAAATACAAATTATGTTATTTAATCCCTAGAAAAACCGACTCTTTTCGTACAGTTTTTCGCAAAGAGTTAGTAAAAGTCAAGAAGTTATATCTGTGTTCATTTCCATCTCGCATATTTTCTATTATTTCAAATTAATTAATAAAAATAATAATAACAATGGTGAGGTGTCGGATAAAAGATAGTGAAATCTAGATTAATAAACTAAAATTAGTTTTTAAAAATTGGTTTAATTTGTTTCGATTTTATCAAAAATATGTGAAACCATTATACCTTTCGGCGGAGAGGGGTTAGTTTAAAATTCTCAAAATTTCAGAGTAATGAACATTGATGTGACTCCGATTCTGAATTATTTAGCATATAATATTTGGAAAGATTTTTTTGTGTTTTCAAATATACAATGTATTGCATTAAACGAAATATGATTGTACAGGGTGGGCCATGGGAACCTGACGTTTTTGAAACGGGTAGTACTCTGCAGGTAGGTGGGGGGGGTAGAAGTAAGTGGTAAGTTCCATTTCAACCGTCAGTTCGTATAGTTTAGTGTACATCATGGCTGAATGGGGTGTAAGACATCGTGTGTTTGTGTATGACGCGTTTGTCAAAAACGGTGAATCAGTAATAGCGGCGCAAAGAGCGTTTCAAATTGAGTTTAATGTTGGGCGCCGTGGAAGCATCCCAAAGCGAAACACAATTCTCAAATGGGTCAGCGTCTTTCGAACAAGCGGGAACATCATGAATAAAAAACCGCCTGGACCACTCGTACGGTACGGACCCCCAAAATGTGGAGAGGGTGAGGGAGGTTATCCAAAGAAGCCCAAGGCGTTCTGCACGAAGACACGCTCAAGCCTTAAGAGTAAGTCGTTCCAGAGTTCGTCGTATTGTTAAACAAGATCTGAAATTTCATCCATACAAGTTGACTTTAGTCTTGGAGCTGAAACCAAACGACTAACCGCAACGCAATGATATATATATATTTTTTTTTTTGGCTATGCTCGCGATGCTTGAAGTAAACTAAGATGCAATGTTGTTTATGAGTGACGAAGCTCACTTCCATTTGAATGGATTTGTTAATCGACAAAACTGCCGTTATTACGCCTCTGAAAACCCTCGACAGCTGCATGAACGGCCTCTGCACAGTCCAAAAGTGACGGTATGGTGTGCAGTTTCATGCAACTGTATAATTGATCCATGTTTCTTCGAGGCAGATGGCAACACAGTTACTGTGAACGCTGACCGTTACGTTCAGATGATCAATAACTTCTTGATACCCGAATTACGCAGACTAAGGCCTGTTATTCTTCAAGAGAGAATTTGGTTCCAGCAAGATGGGGCTACCCCTCACACTGCAAGAGCATCGATGGAAGATCTGCGCCAAATGTTTTCAGGGCGCCTAATTTCACGTTTTGGGGACCTGCCTTGGCCTCCGAGGTCACCAGATTTGACAACATGCGATTTCTTCCTCTGGGGTTATCTATAGGCTCGTGTTTACGAGAACAAACCCAGAACATTGGATGAACTAAAGGATGCTATTCGTGCAGAAGTCCGGGCGATTGACGAAGCTCTACTGGACCGCGTTCACCAAGAACATATGAACAGACTTGAAACATGTTATTAGCAGAATGATCATCACATGACTGATATAATTTTTAAAAATTAAAATGGTATATAATTTATTGTATATTGGACCTGAAAATTAGCTATTTTGGACAAGAGAATATAATTTATTTATAGTTTTTTAAACAACATATAATGGGTGTTTTTTTTAGAGGTATAGAACTTTAAATTGCAATAAAACAACGATGGATTATTCGATTGACATGATTTTTTTTTTATTCGAAAGATAATCTTATGGCATTACATTTTAAATATGATTTCTGGCATATGACCGCCACGGCTGGCTCGGATGTAGTCCAATCTGGACGTCCAATTTTCGATGACTTTTTCCAACATTTGTGGCCGTATATCGGCAATAACACGGCGAATGTTGTCTTCCAAATGGTCAAGCGTTTGTGGCTTATCCGCATAGACCAATGACTTTACATAGCCCCACAGAAAGTAGTCCAGCGGTGTTAAATCACAAGATCTTGGAGGCCAATTCACAGGTCCAAAACGTGAAATTAGGCGGTCACCAAACGTGTCTTTCAATAAATCGATTGTGGCACGAGCTGTGTGACATGTTGCGCCGTCTTGTTGGTATGATTTAATGTAATGCCACAAGATTATCTTTCGAATAAAAAAAAATTCATGTCAATCGAATAATCCATCGTTGTTTTATTGCAATTTAAAGTTCTATACCTCTAAAAAAAACACCCGTTACATTGACATATATTTTACATGACATTTTTTTTGTTACCATGAATATGAAATATGATGCATGGCTGAATTTGGTCACATGACTGAATTAGCCATAATACAATACTTCCCCTCAAAGTAGACTGCATCATTTATTTTTAATTTCGTCAACCCCCAGTTCTTTAAAAAATTTCTTATGTTTCGGACCAAACAAACTTTTCGTCAAAATATCTGCTATTATGTCTTCTGTTTGAAGATATTTCAATTCAAATTTCTTATCTTCGTATGCTTCACGAACAAAGTGGTATCGAATGTCTATATGTTTCGTTCGTGTATGATGTACTGGATTTTTGACTAGATTTTGGGCTCCTTGGTTATCACAATATAAGATAACATTTTCTTCATTATTTTTTATTTCTTTCAAAAATGATTTTAGATAAATAATTTCTTTACATGCATCAGATAGTGCCATATACTCCGCTTCTGTGCTTGACAGAGCAACGGTTTTCTGCTTTCGTGACTCCCAACTCACTGCTGCATGGGCAAACTTAAATACATACCCTGTGTAGGAGCGTCTGTCATTCAAGCAATTTCCCCAGTCTGCGTCCACATATCCTTCCAGTCCTTTTCCTGTTTTCTTAAATTTCAGACCATAGGTGTCTGTATCTTTTAAATATCGTAGAACTCGTTTCGCTGCATTCCAATGTTCTTGACAATAATTTGTTGAAAATTGGCTTAGCATACTCACTGTGTACGCAATATCTGGACGAGTAGAAATCGCCAAGTACATTAATGATCCTATTAAATTGGCATAAGGATACATTTTCATGGCTTCTTCTGATTTTTTCTCTGGTTTCTTCAACTTCATACTTGCATCTATTGGTGTTGATGCTGATTTACAGTCTTGCATGTTAAATCGTTTTAAAACCGAATTTATGTAATTTCGTTGGTTCATGGTTATTTCTTCTTTCTTTTGAATGAACTCGATCCCTAAACAATATTTAATTGCTCCCATGTCCTTCATTTCAAATTTAGTTTTTAAATTTATTTTAAATTCTTCCATCCACTTCATGTTATTACATGCAATTAATAAATCATCTACAAAAACAGATATCAGCAGGATATCTTTTTCTCTCTTCGCCATATAAACACATGGATCTGATTTTAATTGTCTCATTCCAATATTCTGTAATTCTTGATGAAGTTTTTTATTCCACTGTCGTGCAGACTGTTTTAGGCCATATAAAGCCTTTTTTATCTTGCATACCATATGTTTTCCTTTTTCAAGCTTTTCTAACCATTCTTTTGACGTTTTTAAAATTTCTTTCCAATTTTTGTCTTCCTGGTAATTGGATTTTTGCGAATTTTTATCATCGTCTAACAGGTTTTCCAAAATTTCTTTCAAATAATCTGGAACTTGCATATATATGTCTTCCTGTACAGTCCCATTAAGATACGCCGTAACAACATCCATATGATGAATTGTTAAATTATATTCAACAGACAATGCAGTTAGAAGTCTTACCGTACTCATTCTAACGACAGGTGCAAAAGTTTCTTCATAGTCTATGCCTGGGATCTGTGAATAACCTTTCGCAACGAGACGCGCTTTTCTTCTTTGAATTTCTCCATCTGCATTATATTTATTTCGTAATATTAATTTGTTACCAATTAAACTTTTATGTTTTGGCCTGTCAACTATTTCCCAAGTCTTATTCTTAATTTGGGCCACATATTCACCTTTGATTGCATTTTCCCACTCTTCTTTATTTTCGCCTGTTAGAGCATCTTTTAAAGATACAACATCAATGTTTTCTACTAAATTAGCATATTCTATTTTATTATCGTGCTTCCTACTTTCTTCTACTTCTTCATCAATTGTTGTATTGTAAATTTTCTTTGGCCTTCCTCTTTTTCCGGTTCTTAATAATTTAGGTCTTCCATAATTTCTCCTAATATTTTCAGGTATATTCTGATTCAAATTTTCTTTATCTTCATTTTCGTTCTCTTCCTGTACTTCATTTACGTTATCTTCCTGAACTTCTTTTCTATTTTCAATTTCTGAATTTCTAGGTAGTGTTTCTTGAATGTGAACTTCTTTATTTTTATTATAACGGTTTCCTGTATTAATTATTATTCCAATTTCTTCCCCTTGCTTAACACTTACGTTTTCGTTTTCCTTCTTGGGGGCAAAATCTTCATATTTTGAATTTTTCGGGAAATTATTCAATAATTTGACATCCCTGCTTATATGAATTTTTCTCGTTTTCGGGTTCCATACTCTATAAGCTTTCGATTCCTCAGAATATCCCATTAATATTCCTTCTACAGACCTTTCTGCAAACTTGCCTTTTGAGGGATCTTTGTTAAGTATGTAGACTCTTGAACCAAAAGTTTGAAAATAATGTACGCTAGGTTTTCTCCCGAACCAAATTCTGTATGGAGTTTCATTATCTAAACTTCGTGATGAGCAGCGATTTCTTACGTGGTTTGCTGTCGCAACAGCTTCAGCCCAGAACGAAGGGGATAAATTTGACTGTATCATCATACATCTAGCTACTTCTACTAATGTGCGGTTTTTGCGTTCCGCTACTGCATTTTGCTGTGGTGTGTGAGGTACAGTCAGTCGCCGTTTTATTCCACATTTTAATAAATATTCATCAAATTGTTTGTTACAATATTCCTTTCCATTGTCACTTTGTAAATATTTTATTTTTCTTCCTGTCAAATTCTCTGCATATGTTTTAAAATTCTTAAATGATTCTAAAACTTCATATTTATTTCTAATAAAATAAATTTCACACCACCTAGATCGGTCATCAATAAATGTTATGAAATATTTTTTCTTCCCATTTGGATCTACTCTCATGGGACCGCATATGTCTGAGTAAATTATTTCAAGAATGTCTTTGGTTCTTTCTTCATTCTTTATTTTTGGAAAAGGTAATTGGGTTTGCTTACCTTTCAGACATATTTCGCACATTGGTAATTTTTCATGTCGACCTATCTTCAAACCATTGACAATTTTCATTTTTGACATTAATGTTAATGTTCCTGCATTTAAATGTCCCATTTTCTCATGCCATTTTTGTAAATTCATGCTAGAGGATTCAAAATTATTCATATTTGCAACTTCTTCCTTTCTTATATAATATAAATCACCTCTACGATCGGCCACAGCAATTATTTCGTTTCTTCTATTGACAATTAGTGCTTCATTCTTTTCAAAAATTACCTTTAAACCTTTATTTGTTGCCTTTGCTACAGACAGTAGGTTAGTTTTCAGTTCAGGCACGTATAACGTATTTTCTAAGATAAGTATTCTTCCTTTCTTTTTGTCATCTGCTGAAAATTCTACGGTGCCAATTCCTTCTACTTTTGTTACTTCCTTGTTCGCTAAACTTAAATTTAGAGAAGTGTTCCGTATGTTTTTGAAAAGTTCCTTATCATTACTCATATGAGAGGTGCAACCGCTATCAAGACACCATTCATTATTTGAGAACTGATTCATATTTAAGGATATTTCATTTTTACATATTTTGCTATCTCCAGTAATAATAAGCGATTGTTGGTTATTATGGAAAAACTTTTTGTCCTTCCATGTTTCTCTAAACTTTTTGTCTTTCCATGTTTCTCCATACTTACAATATTTAGCTACATGTCCAACTTTTCCACATTTATAACATTTAAATATGTGTGCTCTTTTATTATCTGTGGTATCATTTCTTTTCTGAAAATTTATTTTTCTATTAACAAATCTTGCCTCTTGTGATTCTTCTATATTTTGCCTTTTCTCATATCTCGCATCGTATTCCTCGATTATTTTTATTTTTAAAATTTCCGGCTTTGGAAGTTCATCCCTTGTTTCAATTGCGCAACGAAAATTTTCAAAATAGTCAGGTAAACTATGCAATAACATTATAGTTAAGAGATCTGGATGTATGTTCAGGTCCATATTTGAAATATCGAAATATTGTGCCAAATATTCCCTTATATCATATTCTTCTCTCATTTTATTTAAAGTTAATTTACGTAATAAACTAGCTTTTCTTGCCGGACCTTCTGATTCATAAATACTTTCTAATTTTTTTCACAATTCCTTGGAAGTTTTACAATTCTTGATCTGCTTCAATTCTGATGGGCTAATCGCGAGTATTATGTCAGATCGAGCTTTCTGATCATTCCTGATCCAGTCCTTAATGGCCTCCTGATTTTGGGGTGTGGTTTCGGGTTTGGGGATGGAACCGTCTACATACCCCCACAAATCATTCCTTATTAATATGGCTTCCGCCTGTATCTTCCAAGTGTCATAATTGTTTTTGCTGAGTGTTTCTACTTTAATTACGTTTCCACTCATTTTCTAACTATATTTATATTTGTTCAAATATACCTGGGCCCATAACCTATTGTATATTGGACCTGAAAATTAGCTATTTTGGACAAGAGAATATAATTTATTTATAGTTTTTTAAACAACATATACATTGACATATATTTTACATGACATATTTTTATATAAGCAGTTCACTTTTGTAAGAACAAACTAAGAGGGAATTTTGTTTTCAATAGTTTGCACCTTTGAAGCTGTATGTCATGTTGGTATTAAAAAATGTCAATTTTTTAAAATGTCGATCCATTTGACGTATGTCATAATGAAAAATGATATCTTAATTATTATGATCATAACCTTATCAACCTAAAGTTGGTTTTACAGCGTAAGGAATATTTTTAATTGACATTTAAAGTCAGTAATACACCATAAAAGTAACCAAAAGAACCAGATCTAGTGTGTTCTTACAAAAGTGAACAGCTTATATTATTTTTTTTGTTACCATGAATATGAAATATGATGCATGGCTGACTTTGGTCACATGACTGAATTAGCCATAATACAATATAATTTACTATTAATGTATGTTAATAAAAAAAATTGTCTTGAGAAATCATTGTGTAATGTTCATTCAAAAATCGTCAGGTTCCCATGGCCCACCCTGTCTTTATATCTACGGAATGAAAATGATGTTCATATATTTATTGACTTTTATGCGATTATGGCAAAAAGTATTGCCTACGTTTAGCATTCTGTTGGCCTCTTCACAAACTAGAGAGGAAATACTCCACACATGAAACCCTAAAATAAAATACTACATGCAAGTAAAAGCTGAAATCAAATGAAATTTTTAAGGAATTCTTTATTTTGGCTTGATTTTTCCAAAAATATAACAAGAATAATAATACCACACCTTGTAACCCAGAGAAGCTACAAAGTGAGTACAAACGGAATTTTTGATTAGGATATTTTCTCGAAAGATATTGTATTAACGAATTTTTTTAAAACATTTTTTTTATTGTACGTGAGATATTAATTAAAAGCTCTTAATATTTAAAGAACAGAAGAAATGTATTTAAAATGAAATACTTTGAGGTGATTTTAAAATGTTTCCCAAAAGATGATGTTACTTACTATATAACTAAGAAATGATAAAATATGTTAAAATTCACACTTATGTCATTTTTAGGGTTTTGTAGGTATGACCAAAAAACCCTCGTCATTTTGTCGTCTGTCTGTCTGTTCGGTAAAAATTATAGCCCAACGGCTAAACCTAGAGAGTTGAAATTTGGCATCCCTATACAACTCTTTGACGCACATATAAAAATACTAAAACATCTAAAAAAAACTCTAAAAATAAAAACAAATATGTTCCCATCGAAAAAAAAATATTTTTTTAAAATTCTGAATAGAGTATCAAATAAAAGCCCTTGATACGTGGATTAACGATCAAAATTTTATTTTTGCAAAATTAATTATTTTTATACGATTTGCCAAAATTGTGCAAAAATATTTTTTTTCCCACACCCTGTAGCCCAGATGGTTTAGACTAAAATCTGAAAAAATTCTAAGTAATGTACATTGGTGTGAACCACAATAGTACAACAGGAATTTTTGATCAGATTATGTTTTCGGAATATAACGCATTTTTTGTGATTTTTGGTTGACGATGTTCAAAATTAAGTAACACATTATACTAGAAAGCGTATCCTGGGTCTAATGGTTAGTTCGCTTGCTACGCAGCAAACTAGGGTTCAGTCCCGGGCAGAGGAGACAATTTTTGTTTGTTTTGTTAAATTATTTTGTCTAGATTCTAGTTATATTTTGGCAAATGTTGCATTTAATTTTTAAAAGCGTAAATTTAATAACCAGTTGGAATTGTTGGAATTATATTTTCATTCTATGTGTCATGTATACGAAACCAGAGGGGCGGAGCATATGACTTAAAACAACCAATGGAAGCCATAAGCGCAATTTTCAAAATCTTAATGAACCTTGCTATATAAAAAAAGTACTGCACATATTTAGAAACCTAAATAATGGTATTAGGTATTCAAATTAAAATTAACAAAAAAATATGATAAATATGAAAAAAACAGATGATAAATTACATGTACAGTAGGTGTCCAAATTATTAGGGACAGCACACCCTCCCTGTAATTTTCAAGTTAAAATGCATTTTGTGCGAAAATAAATTGTTTTTAAATCATTTTTCTTCTATATTCTTGTTGCTGGTATCATTATTATTTTAAAAAGCGGGAGATCGCCAAAGAAATCATCACCAGCAAGGGGCAATTTATAGAAACCCTTATCAGAGAGTGGCATCACAACCCCAATCTCCGACACAACGCAAAAGTCTGCATAGAAAGCATGCCCAAACGCCTGGAAGCCGCAATCGCAGCAAAGGGTGGCATTACAAAATATTAAGATTTTACTTAATTTGTTAAATTAACACTTTTTATACCAAAATAAATTATTATGAATAAGCAATTATGTCGTTTTATATTCTAAATAAAGCACTCTAATGAATAAAAATAAATACGAGACCCAAAGCCACTTATTTCCTCATTAAATTAATTTGAAAATTACAGAAAATCTGCACTGTCCATAATAATTTGGCCACCCACTGTATGTATGACAAAGCAATATTGTCCTACATACTCAGCATGCCGCCTTCACTTATTATATACCTGCGAAACCCTGCAATGTGTGAAAATTCACACTTCACATCAATTTTTTTTTCTTCTTCTAGTAATGAAAAAAACAAGTCTCTTATTGTTATTAGACGCTGCTTGTTTCTTTAATTGTTTTTTAGTAAAACTATTTTTTACGCATGCATTTATTATTAATATTGAATAATAGAATTTTAAATATGGATAATAATATTTATTTTAATATATGTGGACATACATTCGTGTTTTTTTTTTTTTTTGTTATCCTTTTTTTTGGGTGGTGTCATTTGGGGGTTCATCTTATATTTATATTACTCTAATATTAATTCAAAATCCAGAAATAAATTAATGTACCATTAAAATGCACATCCATAAAATATTTGCATAAACAAACTTGATTCACTTATCCTGAATTTCATATTTGAGTTGAAAACGTTGAATTTGTAAATGATTCCAAAGTTTGGCGATAGTTGAAGTTGCGCGACGCGGCGCATACTTGTAGCTGATACGGCGTAGCGACGCTCGACGCTCAAATCAGTTCGCGTTTAGCATTGCTCTAGTTCACACGCTGGTCTCGTAGACGCGCTATATTTCACGTGTTGACGTTCGTAAATAGTGATACTGTTGATAAACAATAAGAAAGAAGATATTCAAATAAGGTGAGTAATTGATTATTATTTCTTTAAATTATTTATTAAAACAGTTTAAAGTTTTAATATAAGATTAATCTACCTAAGCAGTTAAGTGATTTCTGTAGGAAAACCAAATAACATTTACTGTGATAATTTTTTAAATTTGATTCTTCATTTCTTGCTGTATCCATAATTTCGTGTGGGGCAAGAATTTCTTTGCACTATCCATTACAAAATTAATAAATTTAAAGAACAGCTACCTAGAAACTTGTCAAATTTATTGAGTACATAACAAACAACTACATAAAAATTCTATAGCAATCGAATAAGAATTTAATAAAAATTGTTAATTTTAAATAATCGACGAAAAAATTATATGCTAATCACGGCAAAAAATCGGTTTTGCCGCCTTTTCTGCCTAGTAAAATTAATAACTTTTAGACAATATTTTTCATAACTTATCAAGTTGTCAAAAATGTAATTTTGTGTAATATTTGTTTGCGGTTAACGTTAAGTTTCGTAGATATAATCAAGAAATCTTTATAACGTTACTCATATGTTTGTCTGTCTGTCTACTCGATAGAAATTGTAGTTAAACAGCTGTTGACATTTGGAATGTATATGCAGTTCTTTAACCCGTGTATAGAAAAAACACTTATTTTTTCGAAAACGAACCGTTCAAAAATTTCTATAACTTTCATTAGTGTGCCGCAAAATTCTCCAGTGTGCCGCGAAATCTTGAAGTGTGTCGCGAAATTAGCTGTGGAACTTGTTTAATTTATGCTGCTTTATCAAAAAATGTCTCAAATAAAAGTTGTTAGTTATTGTTTTTATAGCAACTTTTGTTAAATAATTTTTTTTTCGAAATATTACTCTTTTATGAAATATTTGCAAAAATCTTAAAACCGATACGAGTTTCTAGTTAACCGATTTTTACCAAAAGTTGATCAACTCGTGCCATTGATGTCAAAAGCTTAAATATGAAGTTTCATAAAAATCCTTTTAGCTGAATTTGCTCTGCACGTGTACACGGACCGACAGACAGACAGACAGATCGACAGACTTCATGCTAAAAATAGTCAAAACGTTATGTAGGGACCTCAATTCGTGGAGATCCATCGAAATCTTGAAATGTCAAAATCAGTATGATCAAAATACCTCTCTTATATATGTTGGCGGTCGGTAAAAAACTAGCGTTATAAATTTCTTCTTCTATGACTAAGTAGGTGTGCCGCCAAATTTTTCTTCTTGCCGCGAAATTGGAAAACATGCCACGACAGTAAAAAGATTGGGAAACACTGACATGCATAGAAAGGAACCAGATCAATTAAACAGAAACTTTTGATCAGATTAGTTTTTCGAATAATATCGATTATTTTGTGTCATTGAAATATTTAATTATTTTTTAAAATTGTTTTGTGTGGCATCACATAATTTTTGCCAAAAATGTGTTAAAAAACGTGTCTCACAAAATTTCGGCTATACTATTCCGGTTCACATGTTTTTTATTTTACATTTTTAAATCATTCTTTTTGGAAGTTGGGGCAAACTATTTGACACATTTTTGGCAAAAATCGCATCAATATAAAAATATTTAAAAAATTTAATTTTGTTTGTTAATGCTCTATTAATGACCTTTTATTTAATGAGCCATATCAAAAAAAAAAAAAACTTTAGAAACATTTTTGAAAATTCCAAGCGTACTATTTCGATCCATATTTATTTGCAATACACCAATAATTTCAGATTATTAAATCTGCCCCTCTGGAAAATAGGATTTGGACGGAAATTCTTTGCAAATTTTTGGAAAAAATCACATCTAAATAAAATAATTTTTTTGCCCCACTAAAATTTAAAAAAATATGTATATTTTCTTTTTCGATAAATCGTATTTGTATATATTTTGCGGTCTATATTTTTCTGTAAGGTTCAAATTTCAAATTTCTAGATTGAGCCGTTTAACCACGATTTCTACCGTATACATTTTTTTTTGGAACCGTTTAAACATTTGCTAATTTCTTTTTCATAAGACTTACGAAAAAGGTTAAATTAAGAAAGATCAAGTAGTTCACTTTGAAACTAAGAATATTAAATTGGAAAACCAATTGCACATTGTTTTTTCCAATTTAATGTATATTTTCTTCGTTTTAGAGTAGAATACTTGATTTTTCCTAATTCAACCTTCTTCGTATCACTTATAATAAAGACTTTAGCAATGCTTAAACACCTCCCAACCTGTAGACATGAATGACAGTATAAAAGTGGTTTTTTTATTCCCATGAAAACTTGCAAAAGAAAATGTTCTTGATAGTTTATTGTTCCCTTACCTTTTGTATTAATGGTTTCTTACCTTCTAACTTGATGATATATGGTTTCATTAGTTTGTTCTTAATTTAGTTCCATTGTAAGTATTATTGTTTGTCAAATTACTGGTATAATACAGGTAAACCGGTAATTATAATAAATTGAAAAAATATTGGTTTACCGGTAATAAGAAAACCCAATTTTACAATCCCTTGTACGAGGGTTACCTTTTATATTTTTACAAACGACCACTAGATGGCAATAATGAGATGTGCCATTACTAGATTCGTAAAATCTGACATTTGCTATTGTGAAATCAGTGGCAGCTTATAAATTGACCGAGTAATTTGTTGACATGGAGCGTTTAAAAAAAAAACAAAAACAAGTTTGTGAAAAAATTGATATTACTCGTGAAGGTTTTCGTTGGATAATTTTTCACGATTTTAGTAAAGGCCTAACTCAACAACAATGCATAGATTCGCTTCGTTCAACATTTGAAACCCACAAGAAGTATTTTATGAATTGCAGATAAAAAAAATGCCCGGAGATAATTCGGTAATGAATAAATCAATCTCTGTACATTGACATCGTTAGGTACCGAATTAACTACAATCACCAATCTCACTATTGGCATTGTCGCTAACAGTGTTTGGATTTAATTTATAACAAATCTCAGCCGCTAAATTTAAATTCATCATAAAATTTACGATCAGTAAACAGCAGTTTCTGACGCTCATGATTGTTTATGCATTTTGTGGCCCTATTTACATATCTGTACATTGTACCAAAACTACTAAGTTTAACATTTTGTAGTAAACAATATTTCTATGCTGCATTTTATATCTGCCTTTGACAGTGATATACTTCAGAATACTTAAAATTTCTCATGGTTATACAAACCTTACTGAACAAGATATAATTATTGTTTTATAGCGAAAGAATTTGCTACACTAGCTGTCTCGCCCGGCTTCTCTAGAGGGCAATCCCTTATTATAAACCTATATATATTCTTTAGAACTTACAGCATAGCTACTTCACGGACACTTTACAGAGAGCTTCTTTATAAACAATGTTTTTAGTTTTACCATTAGGCGCTAGCAGGTAACGGAATTGACACGCGAACACGAATAACCTCCAGAGGCTACCAAATTTTTATACAAAACTAACAATCTGACATAAAATTATTATCAATCTATACATCAAATTTTGCACCAAATTTTTATCTATCTAATAGGCTATTTTTAATTGTAGAAACATTTATTGTAAAAATATTATCGCTCAATAACTTAATAATTGACATCAGCAACATAGTTCTGCAATTTTTGAAATCTATTTATGGGTTTCAAATAACTTTTATATTTATATAGTTTTGTGTAGAAATGTTCAAATAATACGTCAACATTTTTTTCGACTTGATTACTTATAGTTTAGAACCCTCGTCGAAAAATATTATACTTGATGATAATGGAATGCCACTTGGTACACGTATTCTTCACAAAAATTAAAACATTTTTACTCGTAATACCTATTTTGAGATACGCAGCAGATTCAAGATGGCGGCAAACATAGATTACCAAGTACAATAACTATAAGTAGTTTTCACAATAGAACTAAATATCTATAAACCTTTTTGTAGAATGAATCTTTAGCTACAATATTCCGCATAGTACACAAATATGCGTCGATTGGTTTACAAGATGGCGTCTATAATGCAATTTGCTTATTTACAATTACATAACAGTTTTTTCTACAATTAAAAATATCCTATTAGATAGATAAAAATTCGCTGCAAATTTTGATATATAGATAGTTATTAATTTTATTTCCGATTATTAGTTTTGTATCAGAAACTATTGAGAACTATAGGGTTGTGCGCCGCCTTAATATAATTGCCCATGCAATTACAAGAAGCATGGAGTCCGCAAATTATTGCCAGGTATCTTCAAGGTTTAACTATGAGACTTATTAGTCATCGCAAAATAAACCCTAACAGGAAATTGGAGGTGCTTGAACTGAAATGCTAAAATTATAGGAATTATCGATAAACACATTTTCGCCTGTACCGCTACCAGTAGTAATGGCAATTAGCCAGGCAATTAGCCAGGACAATTCTAATGTTTCATAATGAAAATTTCATAACTGAAAGGATTCGAACCCGAGACCTTAGCAACGCAGGGCTTGTGTGTTACCACTACGCTACGCCGATTGGCTAAATTTAGTTACTCTATATTTCTTAGACAACGTGGTGACATTCAAGCTCTTATTGTCGGTCATCTATAATTCTAGATTTATCTTATAAAATTACACTTTCTTTTTACTTTTAGTCTTTTTGAAGCACGCTATTCACAAGCGGAAAAACTAGCGTCTGTACACAACTGCAAATAAAAAGGTTTTACCTATAAATATTATTTGCATGTCTATGCAAGTTTCAACAAGTCAAATTAATAACTGCTCACATTATTGAAGATTCTTCTTCTCACAATACAAAGCTTAGAATCACCGAAACCATCGAAAAAGTATTCGAATCGAAAGAATACACAACTGAACTATTCCTTAATGTAGCACAAGCATTCGACAATATCTGGTTTAAATGACTAAAATACAAGATATTGCCCTCCGACTGTCACCCTATATAGGCCACTATTTTACTCTCATTCCTGGAAGAACGAACATACACAATAAGGATCAAGCCTGAAGTGACGTCATCGAAAAATATAAAAGAAGGCGTACCACAAGATAGTATTCTCGGACCAATCTTATTTAATTCTTACGTGCGAGACATCTACCAACACAACTATTGCCATGTTTGCCGATGATATCGTAAGCCTAACACAAAACGGCGATATTGTCGCAAACATAGAGAAGCTTCAAGTCGCTTCAAACACCATGTGCCTGTGGTTCCACATGTGGAATATATAGCTCAGCGCGGCGAAAAACTAAAGTAAAAAATATTCACTAAGAAGAGTTGACAGCTCCGACTTAATTAAAATCAATGGCAGCACAATAGAATAAAGCAGAAAGGTCAGTGTAGTCAAATATTTAGGTGTACACTTCGTCACACGTTTAACGTGGAGCTTCCACATCTTCAAAAAACTGCTACTTATCTACCCATGGCTCTAACAGCTATACCCCCTAATCAACCGAAAATCCAAGTTAAATGGAGTGCCCCACTAAACTACTCCATGCTGCTGTAAAATTCACTACTACATTCACTGCCAATTTATGTCAGTAATGTTTGGAGAAATCAGCAAGAAGCATTAACAAGCTACAAGTTTTTCAAGTCTAAGAACTGCTACCAATTTACCTTGGTTCATTAGAAATGATCAACTCTACCATGAACTATCAGTGCCACCAATTCAACACTTTATAAAAACAGTTACCAAACGATTTATTTGAAACTTAAAAAACTGTGAGTGCCATTTTATTTAACATGGGACAAAAAGGTATTCACAAAAGGTTAAGGAGACATTTATCGCAAGACCTTTATAGTTCAGACGACGAGTGAATGTCAGTGCGCGACTCTGTTAAACAAGAGAGTACTAAACACAAATTAATATTAATCTTAAAATTAACACATATTTATAAATTTTTAATTACGAGATTTCCAAGCTATATTAGATACGATAAAAATGAATAAGATCTGTACGAGGGTTACCTTTTATGTTTTTACAAACGACCACTAAATGGTAACATTGAAATGTGTCATTACTATATTCGTAAAATTTGGCATTTGTTATTGTGAAATCAGTGGCAGTTTACAAATTGACCAAGTAGTTTGTAGACAATAAGCGTTAAAAAAAAACAATTTGTGAAAAAATGGATATTACTCTTGAAGGTTTTCGTTCGATGATTTTTTACGATTTTAGTAAAGGTCTAACTCAACAACAATGTATAGAATCGCATAGTTCAACTTTTGGTAATGAAGCACCATCAGTAAAGACTGTTTACAATTGGTTTGCAGAATTTCGTCGTAGTCGTGCATCCGTCAGTGATGAATCTCGTGAAGGTCAACCAAAATCGGTTGTGATTAAAAAAACATCGATGCTGTGCGTAAATTAATTATTAAAGAAGTCGGCATGTGACTTACTGTGAGATAGATGCATCCTTTGGCATATCGCAGGCTGCAATACATTCGATTTTGCATGAACATTTAGTTGTGAATAAGATTTGTTCCCGATGGATTCCACGTAATTTGACCGAAGCTCAAAAAAGGCTCGTGTTGATTGGTGTAAGAAAATGCTAAAAAAATTCAATCTAGGTACTGCAAAATCCGTATACAACATCGTTACAGGTGACGGAACTTGGATTTATTCATATGGGCCGGAAACTAAGCAACAATCCACTGCTTGGGTCTTCCAAGGTGAACCGAGACCCACGAAAGTTGTTTGTTCAAGAAGCACTTCCAAGAAAATGACGCTTGTTTCTTCGGTTATACTGGACATGTCGCAACCATTCCTTTAGATAATCGGAGAACTGTTAATGCTGAATGGAGTACACAATTTGTTTGCTAGAAGTCATCGACAAAATCAGGAAAGACAACTAAAAACGTCGCATCATTCTTCATCATGACAATGCAAGCTCCCATACAGCACGTCAAACAATTGATTATCTGAAGGAGAAAAACATCGAATTAATGTCTAATTGCCCGTATTTACCTGATTTATTCCCTAACGATTTTCTTGTTCCCCAATGTCAAACAAAAAAATGCGTAGACAACGATTTTCATTACCTCAAGAAGCTGTTGAAGCCTCTGAAAACCATGTTTTTGAGATACCAACTTCAGAGCGGAAAAAATGTTTCGAGATTTGATTTGAACGCATACAAAAGTGTATTAATCTTACAAGCGAATATTTTGAAAAGCAATAAAACAGTTTTGTGCAAAAAAAAAGTTTTTGTAAATACTTAAAAGGTAGCCCTCATATGATAAAAATGCTGTGAATAACATCTTTATTAGGTTGAACCGGCAATAAAGATATTAAAAAATAAAAGAAAACTACGTAGGAAATGTAAACATTTTGCTGTTCACGTTATTGAATAGTTAATATTTGTGGGTGTTCACACAAACGTCAGTCTACTTTATTTTAATATTAATTCGGTCAACGTAACCAATTAAATTATATGATTTTTTCAATGGCTGCAGTAACTCCATTAAAGTTAATTAAATAAGGTTTTTACATTTTTGTTTTAATTTGCGCACATGTCAACAAAAATATTTTATAACAACAATACCTTTTTATTTAATTTAAATCCATTTAAATAATTTCCATTTGACATGCTTTAATAATATAGACATACTGTTATAAATTGTATGTTTTAAACTTTTCAAATTAAATGTCAAAAAGCAAAATTAATTACTAAAATAAAAGTGGTATTTTATAAAAATCTGTGTCATTTTATCAAAAATGACGTGAAATAATGCATATTTTATGAATAATAAAATGAACAGTGCATATTTTTCAACTAGGCTCTGGGAAAATTTCTTCGCCGGGCCCTTTTTGAAAATATAAACAGAATTGATTAAGACATTTTTCAATATAAATGTTTAATAGATGATAATATATCGTGATTACAAAAAAAAAAAAAAAGTCTGAGTGGAAGAGAAAAGCAACAATATAGGGCATATTAGAAATCATTATCAATTATCATTATTAATTTTTATTGATTATAATCAATCAAAAACAAATTCAAAAACTGTTTATTACTGTCACCTTTGACAAGTTTAAAAAAATGGTGTTTAATTATTTAGATCAGTGTTTCTCAACATTTTCTGACATGGGACTCCCCAAAATTATGGACAAATTGTTTGCGGCCCTCCTATACAGGGTGTTTGTTTGAAACGGGGCACCCCGAAAATCTCCTTTATTTGTAAAGATACAATAAATCTTCAGAACAAAAGTTTCACCGGAAATGATGTCAACTTTTGATCTAGCATAGGGAATCGATAATTTTATATTTTTTTCCTAAAAGTACATTAAATTAGCTTTACAATGACACCAAAATATCATATTTTTATGTTAATCATTTCAAAATGCCGACCATTTAGTTTATAAATTTATTATACTATTTTCACTTTTGTAAATAAGAGCTAAGAGGAAATTTTGATTTTAATAGTTTGCGCGTTTGTGTCCATTTTTACAATATTTTTACAGATAACAAATTCTACTTATTCTCTATCTCTAAAAGACTGATAGTAATAAATCATTTTGTCAGACAGTTACCAGTGGCGTGCACATTTTAAACATGTTTAAATTGGTTTTGTGTATTTCTATATTACTATTTATCATTTTATTAAACGCACGCCTGTGACCATATTTATCATATCATTAAACACACCCCTGTGACCATATTTTTCCTCAAAATCTTAGGGTCACATTTTTATGGCCTATTGTGTTTAACCCTAGTTCGTATTCCCATATAATATGTGCGGCACACTCGATTGTTTTTAACAATATTTCGTTTCGAACTATTCATATTTTGTCGCTTTTGTTTTACCGCTTCTGTGTGATAATACAATAACTTTTTACAAATAATAAATTTTATTACTATCAGTCTTTCGGAAATAGAGTATAGCTGTAACCGGCCATAAATTGTTTGTGCCTTTTTGTCTACCCTAATAAATGAACTTAATCAGGTACACACCTGGATATACACAGATTGAAAATATGGTAATGAAACCTGGAAACAGCAGGTCTAGGCTTACTTCGGGCTGTCGCGCCAATGATGATGATAATAATAATAATAATAATAATAATAATAATAATAATAATAATAATAATTCGCAGGGGAAGTTCTAAATGGCCATAACACCTGGCTATTTGCTAAGCTTTCGGGCCTGATGATCCCGCGAACCCTGAATCACGCAAGGAAAGTTCGCAATGGTCGCAACATCTGACCATATCGAGCTTTTGGGCCTGATGATCCCACGTATCCTGAATAATAATAATAATAATCGGGGTACGGCGGTCTTTTGACCGAAAAGGCTTAGCGCCCTTTCCCCCCGGATCGCTACCACACTGTTACCACGGCAGGAACCAATTGGGGGTAACGTCGACCCTATCATCTGGTCGATGAATCCTGCCACCGTTTCATGGGGCCAACCTTCCCATGAAACGTATAAATGGTTCAAGAAAGTATAAGAAACCATAGAGCTTCCCACAACGGGTCCTTCTCGGATGGGGACCCACAAACAGTTGGGCGAAGCTACAATCCCGCTAGCCGGGCCCGCCACAGGTGGACACCCGAGGAGCAGGAAGACCTGCTTCAGGTTTACGAGGCAGCGTCACCCCATCGCAGGGGATACATGGTCAGAGTCCACTCACAATGGTGTGAAAATCATCCTGAGCTGGACTTCATGACGCAACAAAATCTGCGCGACCAAGTAGCACGCCTGCGACGCAGGATGAGGCGATCGAGACGAAGAGAGTCGAGAAGGTTGTCCCAAATACCGGTACAGCCATCGACACCTGCAAGCCCACCAACGGGAGGTGGGCAGATAGCCACTGGGTCTTCCCCAGTTTATGCAGGAATAACATCCTCTTCACCGGAAAAAAATCTCCGCGAGGATTTTCTAGCCCTTCTCTCGCCTCATTCTGAACGTACCCGACTCGGACACAATAAGTTCAAAGTTCGTGCTGATGACCTCACGCGACTTCATGAACTTATTGACAAGCAAATTTCCCCTCAGAGTAGTCTCTGGGATATCGACTGTGCTGTATACGCTGCAGCAGCTGTGCTGACGCCAAAGCGGGCTAAGGCTTTTAACGGCAAACTGCGTATACAGCAATTAGAGAAGAAAATGACGCGTTCACGTCAGGAAGCTTCTCATATTCAGTGTGGTATTGATGCTTTACGAAGTATTAAGCCGCTAAGTGCGAATACTAAGCGCATATTATATCAATTGCGCATAAAGCATCACACACTGAATTTGTCCACTCTCTCTCTGCTAAAGCAGAAAGCGGTGGACAAATTGAGAGCACTAGCCCTGGCAAGAAAGAAACTGGTCAACCGGGTTAGGACCATGGAGGAAAATACTATGTTCCTCACGAGCCCGTCACGCCTTTTCATGGCCAAACCTGAGATTTCTGAACCGTCATTATCAGTCGACAGGACAGAGACTTTCTGGAGGGAACTTTATGAACACGAGGCGATCGTGCAGGACACTCCAGTTTTGGAGAGATTTGAGGAATTCTGTTCACAACACCTGACAGATCCTCAGGCATGCCCCCCTGTTACCACGGAAGAAGTTACACGTGCTATTTCGAAAGCGCGCAATTTCGCTGCACCAGGAGTTGATGGTATTATTGCTTTCTGGTGGAAGTCATTCACAAGCGTGCACGGCCATCTTGCACGAAATTTTACTTCTTTTATCCGTGGAGAAATACCAATACCATCTTGGTTACCAGAGGGGCGTACAGTATTAATCCCCAAAAAAGGTGATTTAACCAACCCGAAGAACTACAGACCTATTACTTGTCTCAATACGCTGTATAAGATCTTCACCAGCGTATTAAACGAGCGGGTACTGAGCTCCATTGCCTCTGTTTGGTCAGACATCTACGAACAGAGGGGATCGAAGAGGGGCCAAGCAGGTTGCAAAGAAAACCTTATTATCGACCGGTCAGTCTGTCATGACGCGTCGTATTTCAAACGCAACCTGTCAATGGCTTGGGTGGACTACGCAAAAGCTTATGACACTACGTCACACGCTCTCATTTTAACATTATTGTGCATGTTACGAGTCCACCCGGAGATAGAGAGATGCATTGGGCAACTTATGCCCCTCTGGAAGACACAATTTGTTGTCCCAAGTGGATCAACTGCAGTGTCGACAGAGTGGATATATTTCAAGCGTGGGGTTTTCCAGGGAGATTCCCTAAGCCCACTACTATTTTGCATCTCACTTCTTCCTCTATCGATCGAGCTTAGGCGCGGCAGTGGCTACATGGCGGGTCCCCCGTCGAAGCGTAAGCACAAAATTACCCATCTCTTTTACATGGATGATTTGAAGCTCTACGCCTCGAACGAGAGGAATCTGCAGACCGCCTTAGATACTGTTGCTGAGTACACTGCCGCGATAGGTATGCAATTCGGGTTGGAAAAATGCGCTGTTTTTCATATCTACAGAGGAAAAGGTTTAGACAACGGTGAAGACGTTCAATTGGTTGATGGGAGCATTATAAAACATCTTAATGCCGAAGGGTCTTACACATTTTTAGGCATCAGTGAGAGAGGTGTCCAAGATGTCACTCTTATTAAGCAGGCCCTTCGCAGCAAGTATATGGCACGACTTAGGCAGATATGGAGATCATGTCTGTCTGGCAAGAACAAAATCGCTGCCACAAACATGCTTGCTGTCCCATTAATTTCATACACTTTTGGTGTAATGAAATGGAATGTTGATGATCTTAAGGATCTCGACAGAAGAACCAGAAAGATCATGAACATCAACCGAAGTCTTCACCCGAAATCTTCTGTGCAGCGCATTTACCTCCCTCGTCAAAATGGGGGTCGGGGATTACTAAATTTGGAGTGCTTGCACGATCGACTCGTCCTGGTTACAGCTAACAGTATCCTCAGAAGTCAGGACCCACTATTAAAATTCGTTAGTGAGCACGAATTTAGTGGCAAAGGGGCGTTTCTTTACCAGGCAGCGCGAAGAGCAGCAACGAGATTTAACCTGGCAGACTTGAGTCCCGTCAGGGAAAACGCTGGAGTACAACTCTCTCGGGAGGAGTACAACAGAGTTACCGGTTCGGTGAAACGAGGCGAGACAGACATGTTGACAAAAGAACACATGAGTAAAAGTATGCACTCTGTGTTCTTCAAACATATTATAAGTCTAGAGTTGTCCACCGAACTCACGTTCTCGTTTCTTAAGTCTGCTGGTTTGAGATCGGAAACAGAAGGTTTTGTGTTGGCGTGTCAGGATGGTGTTATAAATACTTTGGCATACAGGGCCCGCATATTCCAAATAGCGGAGTCCACACTCTGTAGGAGGTTGTGCCACCACCATTCTGAAACGATAATGCACATTCTGTCTGCTTGTCCATCTCTTGCAGCGTCGAGCTACGTGTCTCGACATAATGCTGCTCTCCGCGTGCTCTACTATCATCTTAGACATGCCTATGGTATTGACCAAATACCGGTTATACCGTACGTCCCTTCTGACATAGAATCGGTGGTGGAAAATTCCAAGTGCCGAATTTATTGGAATTACTCCTTCCCCACCTCGAATGCTCCGCATTGTGCGGGCACTGGATCTGGCGTAATTTCCGCGGCTGCATATCGCCAGGGTTTGGGATGCAGTCGTGTGTATTTAGCTCCACTAGTCTCTAGTATGACGCGGCTCAAAAGGTTGCTGAAGTTTGAGATTAGTGGACGCTTGTCAAGACCTGACAAACCCCATAATAATAATAATAATAATAATAATAATAATAATAATAATAATATATTTACTTCCATCATATTATACATACATAATTACATAGGTAAATAATTTCGTTCATGATTTTACAGTAAGTAAATATATAAAACTACACCACAGAGGCTGTGAACAGCCTGTATGTGGCTTTCTTAATAATTAAATTATACCACACAGTAAACAAAATAAATGTGAACAAAAATTATTTTTTTTATAAAATACATATACAATTTTAAGATTATTTAATTTAAAAATATTGACGACACTTTTTGTTATATTTAATTCAATTTGTGCCTAAATTTAGCATTTTTCTAAGTTTTACCTGACTTAATTGTTTACAGAATTTCTTAGACCATGTTGAGATATTATACATATGCTTATTATTTTGTTCTTCTAGGAATTCTTGAAAATTATTAAAAACTTGAGGTATATGGTAACAAAAACAACGCTGCCCAATGGCTTTATTAACTCTGTGAGATAATGCTTTATTTTTATTTCTAGTATCATAGAGATGCGGTAGCGTTGTTATTGTATTCTCATATTTTTTAATATATATCAATATGGACATAATATAAAGTTGGGATACATTTAGAACATCTGCATCGTTATATAATAGTTCTGTAGGGTAACGTCTAGGCTTTTTAGTTATAATTTTCAAGATCCCGTTTTGTACAGTTTTAACTTGTCTTATATAAATGTCTGATGCTCCTCCCCAAGCAATTAACCCATATGACAACAAAGATTGTACAAGAGCATAATAAAATTGATAGAGGTTTTTGACAGGTAGTATTCCCCTCAATTTTTTAAATATATAAAACATTTTTCTTACACTGGAAGTTATCTTATTAATATGTAGATTCCATCGCAGATTTTTATCAATTATCACGCCTAGGTATCTGGTATTGTCTACTTTATTAATTTTTATATCACAGGCACAATTTTGGTCACAACAGCTATGTAATATTATGTGATTATAGTCAGGTTGAGTATTATTATAGATGGTGAAAGGCATAAATTCAATTTTTTTACAATTTAATGACAAAAGATTATCGTCTAACCAGCATTTAATTACTTTTAAATCCCATTTGACAGACTCCTTGACTTGCTGCCATGTAGAGCCTTCAGTAAATAGAACTGTATCATCTGCGTAAGCGATAAGTTTCCCATGAAGGTCTATTTCTAGCAAGTCATTTATGTAAAGGACAAATAATATGGGACCTATTACTGTTCCTTGAGGTACACAGAAATTTATATGCCGAAAATTACTCGAGATATCATTAACAGTTACAATTTGTAATCTATCACGTAAATATCTCTTAAACAATTCAAGTGCTAAACCTCGAACGCCATAAATTTCAAGTTTTTTTATAAGGATTGTATGGTCGACCGTGTCAAATGCCTTTGCTAAATCTAAGAAGGATGCAGAACATTGTTTCGACTGGTCCAATCCCGTATAAATACTTTTGATCAATTCTGCAATCGCGTCGGAGGTACTCCTGCTCTCTATAAAACCGAATTGTTTGTCAGATATTATGTTAGTCCTAGTTAAAAATGATATCAGTCTTTTTTTAATAATTTTTTCAAACACCTTAGCAAAGTTTGTAAGCAATGATATGGGTCTATAGTTTTCAACATTATTTTGCGGGCCTGATTTATGAATAGGCTTAACATTTGCAAGCTTGAAGGATTTCGGAAAGTAACCAGATATAAAGCATTTATTGAAGATGTCTGTTAAAGGGTTAATTATAACATTACATATATTTTTTAATATTTCAGATGTAATATTATCATGCCCTGGAGAATTATTATTTTTTAAAGAATTTATGAATTGCGCAACTTCAACTGGATCAGTTGGGTTAAAATATAAAGAATTATTATTAACTTTAATTGAATTTAACATATCATTTTGCCTAGCAGAGTTTTTATTTATTTTTGAGGTATATCTTGTGCTTACATTAATAAAGTAACTGTAAAATTCGTTAGCTATGGCTTGCTTACAAGTTATATTATTATTATCAATAACTATGCTATTAATGCAGGATATGTTTTTAGGTTTTTTATCAAGACTCTCATTCGCTAATTTCCAGATATTTTTGGGGTTATTTATATTTTTTTGTATTTGAGTTTTATAATAACTTTGTTTAAGCTCTTTTATAAGAATTGGAACTTTATTTTTGTAAACGTTATAGCATTCTTGTAATTTTTTATTTTGAGGATAACGTAAGAGTTCTTTATGTAATTTATCTCGTACATTGATTGATCTTATAACGCCCAGAGTCATCCAGGGTTTTCTTTTTTTCATGTTACGCATAGGCAAAATTTGAGTACATATTTTTATATTAGCTATAATAGTGTTAGTTATGTTATCAACATTTGTATCTATATCATGATTTAACAAATTAGACCAATCTACATTTTCCAAATTTTGGTTAAGTTTTGCAAAATCAATATAATTTTTTTTGCAATTTTAAGATTTTTATTTTTTATTACGTTATCCGCATTTTTAATTTGAAGGTAGGTTAGAGAATGATGTGTTATTTTTGAATTTAATATTATCGGTAACAAATTTTCTTTACTACGTTTAGTTTTTACGAAAAAATGATCAATGCATGTTTTATTATTATAAGTAGGTTTGTTGATGCAAGAATTATAACCAAACTGTTCCAATAAGTTGAGATATTCATTTACATAAATATTCTGGGTATTTAATAAATCTATGTTCAAATCATCTACAATAATTTCGTTTTCAAAACAAGAAAATGCTTGGAGATAAGACTCCGAACTGAATAAAAAACTAGATACAGTATATGGTGGTGGTTTATAAATCGCAGTGATTCCAATTTTGTCTTTGTTAATAACTAGACTAACTTTCATAATTTTATAACCTTCTTTAAAATTATATGTACTAGCTGAATGGGCATACAGATTATTTATAAGTACAACTACCCCATCGTTCTGGTTGTATTTACTGTCGTTGTAATACGTAGTGTATCCATCGACCATAAAACAATCACAATTACCGATTTGCCACGTTTCAGTGAGTACTACAATATCTGGAGAATCACTGAGAAGGGATAGTACACCTGAAGCTCATCAAATTTTTTTGATATACTTCGAATATTAGTATTCAAATTTTTAGATTATTTTCGCTATTTGAAAAAGAATTAACTTGTTTATTAAATTCGGCAATTGTATTTATAACGTGTGTTTCAATGGAATTGATATTTATATTATTTTTCAGCTCGTCAAACACTGTCTTATTCATTTCCGGAAATAAAGTGTACAAGAAAGTTATAATATTATGTAATACAATTACTTACAATTTATTGATTTCCTAACTTAGCGTCTATATCTTCTACTGACGAGATTTTAATTACAGGGGCGTTATCAGTTTTCCTGACAAATATTTTGCCATATTTACACCAAACGTATTTATAGTTAGTTTCACGAGCACGAATTTTTGCAAGTCTTAATAGATTTTTATTGTAATTGGTAAGATGTTCATAAATGTATATTTTGTTGCCTATAACAACTGCCGGAATGTTTCTGTTAGTTATTACTAACAGTTTTTTTCTGACTAATGTATCCCTCTTGCAACGAGTGGTAATACGGGCAACAATGGACGGCAATTTGTTTTGGTTCGCCGTACGTAAACGGTGTGTAACATCGACCTCTTCCAGATTAAGATTTACATCTAATTCTTTTGCAACATTTAATATAACATCCTTGCAGTCCTCGCCATGTTTTGGGGGTATCCCAAAAATTTCAACATTATGACTCCGGCTATATTGTTGAAGTTCTTCTACTTGTTCTTTCAGATATTTTATTTCCGTATCTTTTTCATTATTTTGTTGAATAAGTTTTTCTGTTTTTTTGTTGATTAAGTTCATATCTGTTTTATTATTTTGTAATTCCTGTATAATTATGTCATACTTATCAGAGACAAAATTAATTGATTGTTTTAGTTCCGCAATATCATTTTTAATTGATGTTAAGTCACCAATTTTAAAAGAGATCTCGTCAAGCATTTTCTCTAATTTTGCAAAGTTCTCGTTTTCCGACATTCCAGTTTTCGAGTTTCTCTCCCCACATTGTGCTTCCTTCCTGTTCCTAGTTTGAACACCTTCGGTGCACTTAAAGCATTTCCAATATTTATTCTTTCCGATAATTTTTTTGTAGCTACTTTCCTGTACTGAACAATCAAAATGAAAATAATTATCACATATACTACACTTGGCAAAATCAGAATTTTCAATAATGCTTTTGCACTTGCTACAGCTATATATCGGCATTTTTATAAATTGCCGGCACTAGAATTCACCGCCGTCACTGGAAAACACTGCCGTCACTGAATACCACTGACTTCACTTGAACTTACTTGCTTAGACCTGGATTTTTTTTAACTGCTTCAGATATTCTCACTCACTTAACAGATATTTAACTAAAATAATATATTAAAACTGTTTTAATTTTATTTTTGCTGTATTAATATACACAGACACTAGCGTAGAAAAACATCAGCAAAATCTCATTCACAATAATATCAAGATATTAATTTATTTAACATTATATTATCAATAGATATTATTAATTTATGATAGAGTTCAATTAACACGTGTTTACTGTGCAGACTCAAATAATAGACTGATGCTATCTAACAGAATGATGGTATCTAAAACAAGATTAAAGAGAGAGGCGAAGATGCAACTCCAGTATGAATTTCAACAGGCTGCAATAATAAATAATAATAATAATAATATTTATTGTCTATTTTACATAAATTATAAACATTGGATGCATAATACAGTAATCTTAAAATTAAACTTATTACTAGTATTATTCTTAAGACAATAGTAAGTAACCCTTTCAGTAGCCAACTATGTTAGGGATACTGTCATGTAAGTAACGAGAAGTAATTACATTAACACTAAATAGAATAGGCTTGAAAATTTATGCAGGATTAAAAAAATAATATATGTTTTAACTTCAGTTTGTAAACAGATTGTCCACACTTTCTTTGGTCAGAATTAATTCTTTGAGGTGCTTTAAATGGGAGCGTTCAGCGTCCTAAACAGTTTAGTACGTTCACTACGGTTACCTTCTGAACGTTACCGTTTAAAGTCAACAGTTTACTAAACATCTCAACGTAAAACTTTTACGTTTAGTTACGTTAGTTATATACCTAACCTAAATTTTTAGCGGGAAATTTATACAAGATACAAGTTAAATTGCACTGGAGCTAACAAATTGATTAATTCTGCCACTTGAGGACGTGACAGTCTAAAATGGTTTTTATCTATTAGTAATGGATCCATCTCTAAATATTTTTTAAGGTTATGTACTCAAACTGTTAAACACTCGCGTTGAAACTAACCGGTAATCGTTCAGACATTCACCAAATTGTTTAATCCACGTACGTTTACGTTTAGACTCAACGGTTTAAGCGCTAAGCGCGCCCAATGTTTGTTTGTGTTTAAGCAAGTTTGTTTTAAATGAAGTGGTAAACTATTATAAAAATTTGAAAAATTATAAGAAAAATATCTTAGAAACATTAATTTATATGGTTTGGCTTAAATATATTCTTAAGTTCTGATTCTTAATTCCATATTATACGGGTTTCTGTAGCTTATGTGATTACCACTTCTATTAAAGAAAACTTTCAGGACTTTGTACATATATAGATGGCGCAATGGAATGATGTTTAATTCCTTAAAAAGTGGAAATGTAGATGAGAAATTGGTTTTAAATTTGGTTATTCTTATGATTCGTTTGATAAGGGTATTTACTCTCTTGAAAGTGGTTTCATATGCTCCACCCCAGCAGATGAGCCCATAATTTAAATGAGAATAAACTAGTGAATAATAGATCGTTTTAATAAACTGGGGTGTGAATTTATGTCTTAAAAAGTAAAATTTTGGAACAGCCAATCTTAATTTTTTAACTAGGATATCAACGTGTAATTTCCAACTTAACTCACTGTCTATGATAATACCTAAGTATCTGAATTGTTCTACCTGTTCTATACGCAGGCAATCAGCATCACACTGAGATGTGTTATTTATACAGACTATAGAGTGGTAAGTGGGTGTTAAATTTATTTTATAATGGCTATTGAGGTTATAACATTGTATTTTGGTCTTAGTGCTCATTTCCATGCGGTGAGTAACAAACCACTTTCTTAAAATTGTTAAATCATAATTGATGTTCATTAAAACGTCATTCCAGGTCTCACATGCATAAGCAAGTGCTATGTCTTCAGCAAATGCAGTTAATTTACCTCTGGATTTAGAAATACGTAAATCATTTATTCATATTAAAAATAATATTGGTCCTAGGACCGATTCTTGCGGTACGCCATATTTAAGAGTAACTACTTTGCTAATATGGCCATTAATTCGTACTGTCTGCTCTCTGTTAAATAAAAGCTTACCTACTTTCACTCTTCTAGATCCCTAATCCAGATTTTAAATTTGTATACATTATTGTTATCTTGATAAGTTAAATGGCGATGCAATATTTTCCCATAATATCCCAAAGTTCGTGACGCACAATGCTGTCATAGGTTTTCCTACAATCGGACGAAAAGTTCATTAAGATCACAAAAACAACACGCATGTCTCGCGAAACACTTGAAACTTTGCGACACACTGTTCTAGATATAAACTTCAGTTCTCCTAACTTTATTTTATACTACGTTAGGTTCAAAATATTCAATATTCAAATAGATTTTATAATTGTCTGTTCATAATTAAAAGTTTTCTGTTGTCTGCAAATTCATCAAAAACTTTTGGTACATTAACAGTTAATAAAATTTGTAGTAAATATACTTGACCGATCATACCAAATCATAAAATTTTTATATGAAGATCCTATATAAAATTTTAACACTTCTATAAATCGTAATAGAACTCGTAAATTGAACAAATTTAATCGAACAAAAATAAATATCTCTCAAAATAAAAATCTTGGAAAGGAAGTAAATAAATCTCGAGAAGAGTAACGATTCAGTAGTATCGTAACTCTTTTATCAGTATATTACGATGTACATCAATGATTTAACTTTCTAACAATTTAAAGTTCGAGAAATGTTTACCGCAGAATGTTTCAAATAAAAAAAAAAAATTATTTATAAATAAAAAAGAAATCTTATCAGTACTTGACAGCATGTTTTGCGAAATGGACTACATATATGCAAATACATAGGCGGGGTAAGACGATGATAAAAAATAAAATAAATAAACAAATAAACAAATGATATGTTTTGTAACTTGTTAAAAAAGAAAAACTGGGGAGGTCGGTTTATCCTAATGCAAAAAGATACTGTATCGCAGGAATGGTCAACAAGTCGATCGTGATTGACTTGGTTGATTTCTTCACTTCAGCCCTATTTTAGAGTTTTGTAGGTATGACCAAAAAACCCTTATACCGTCATTTTGTCGTCTGTCTGTCTGTTCGGTAAAAATTGTAGTCAAACGGCTGAATCTAGAGAGTTGAAATTTGGCATGCTTATTACAACTCTTTGACCCGCACATAGGAAAAATACTAATCTAAAAAACATATTCCCTTAAAAATATAAATGAATACGTGCTCATTGAAAAATTAAAAAAAAAAAAAATTCTTTGTATGGTATCAAAAAGTACGTGGGTTAACCATCAAAATTTTATTTTTGCAAAATAAATTATATTGATGCAACATTTGCCAAAATTGTGCAAAAAAAATTTGTCTCACACCCTGTAGCCCAGATCGTTTAAACTAAAAATCTGAAAAAATTCTAAGTAATGTACACTGGTGTGAACCGGAATAGTACAACAGGAATTTTTGATCAGATTATGTTCGGAAAATAACGCAATTTTTGTGGTTTTTTTGTTCACGATGTAAAATATTTAATACGTTATGTAACACAGTAAACCAGTAAGCTTATTAGTCTAATGGTTAGCCTTCTCGCTTCCTAAGTTGCAAACTAGGGTTCGCTTCCGCTTCGGAGAAAATTTTATTTTTCTGTTTTTTTTTTTTGCATTTTTATTTTGTTTAAATTATTTTGTCAACATTCTAGTTATATTTTGGCAAATTTTGCATTTAATTTTTAAAAGCGTAAATTTAATAACCAGTGGGAATTGTTGAAATTATAATTTAATTGTATGTTCCAATGTATACGAAATCAGAGGGGCGGAGCTTATGACTGAAAACAACCAATGGAAGCCATAGGCCCAATTTTTAAAATCTTAATGAACCTTGCTATTTAAAAAAATACTACACATATTTTGAAACCTAAATAATGGTATTAGGCATTCGAATTAAAATTAACAAAAAAATATTGTAATATAAAATTTATTTTGGTATCAAATAATCATCATTCACTTACTAAATACCTGCGAAACCCTGAAATGTGTGAAAATTTACATTTCACATAAATTTTTTTACAAAATTTCACAAGCGTTTCAATAGCTCAGGTATATTAAAGTAATAAACAATACAAACAAATGTTCTTTTTCTTTTTCTTCAGCACATAAACGTCCAACAGTAGTCTCACCGAGCTGTTAATTTTTACTACCGTACTCCTACTCTACAGAGTGAGTAGGAATATTTCATTAATAAAATGAGTTATAAATATATTGATCAAATAATACTTATTCGGGGTACTGGGGGCTGACTACAGTGGTATCAAACATTTTTTTTTCATTTGTTTTGCAAGAGGCGTGACAGTTAATAACTAATTTTCAAATTACACTACACATATTATTTACCACAATATTATAGAGCTTTTTTTCTCTTTTTAATGGTGTAAAACTTTTATATCCTTACATAACAAAATTTTTGAGAAAAGCAACTTTTTGTGGTCCTAAAAATAATAAGTGATTAGAGCTGAGACGTTCATTTTCTCCTAGTTGTTGGTTACTTCTTTGTTTCTCCATCTGTCTGGCCATACACGCAAGTTTATCTTTGTACATTTGCAACTCCCCTGGTGACAGCGTCCAAGTTCCTATCAGCTATGCTACGGCTTTGCTGTTTTTCTTGCAACTTCATCTGCGTCGCCTTCAATATATCAGGAAGTGGACTAAATTCTGCCAATTTCTCCTGGAACTGATTTTTGACCGTCTGTATCTCGGAGGTCACCTGCTCAGCTATTCTTTGATTCTTCATCTCCATAACATCGATCTGTCTTCGTTGTTCTTCGACTTGTTACTGTGCGACAAGATACTTGTTTCTATAATGACCTAACTGAGTTGCCTGGTCTTGGATGCACGCTCTTAGTTCACCCAGTTCATCCTGGGCTTTTCTGAATCTCTGCTTGGCCACAGCTAACTTGTTCTTGATCCATCAACGTCTCCTTGCTTCCCATCAATTTGTTCGCGTCAATTTTAGGCGATTTCATGTGACGCTCATATTCCTGCATCTTAATCTCGCATTCTTTTTTGATTCTTTCAGCTTGGTCAGCAGTTCTCTTCATCATGTCGTTGTCATCTTCTTTAGTTCTGGAACAATTTCCCAAGTATTCATTTTCTTGTGCGAATTTAATTCTTCCCTTATTGCTTCAGTAACTCATAACAGTAATGTACTTATTGAAACATTGCATGCATTTGTTTCCATTATTTATCAACAAATAAGTCATCATTTTGAAGACCACAAATTGCGATTTTCTAAAAAATTTGTAAGGATATTTGTATTTGTTTGTAAGGATATATAAGTTTTACATTGTTGAATAGAGAAAAAAAAAAGTTCTATAATAATATGTAAAATAATATGTGTAGTGTAATTTGAAGAAAAGTTATTTCCTGTCATACTTTTTGCAAAACAAATGAAAAAAAAAATTGATTCGGTTATCGTCTGACCCCCATTAAGTTTTATTGGAACAATATTTTTATAACTATTTTTATTAAGGAAATAATCAACGTGAACATAAGTGTTGCCTCACCCTGTATATTGGGCTCGGGCCTTCCATTCCGAAGAGTTAAGTTTCAGGTCTACGGTTCCTATGTAAACTCAATCGGGGTTGGGAATGGTGGGAATTGAAGATGTGATTTTTTATTTTTTATTATGAGGATCATTTAAGCTAACTTTGGAGTGAGGATTATGAAAAATACCTATATTTAAAAATTCATGCTTTCCAACTTTTTGAGTTCGACTCGATTTGGAACAGTTTTTTGCCTATTATTCCAAAACTTTAGCCCCAACTTCAAAATGGACCAAATTTTGTTGATCTATGACCAAAAATACATATTTGTGCCAATTTTCAATAAAATCGGAGACAAAATTTTTTTACTTAAAAATCACGTTTTCTAAGGTCTAACCCTTAACGACTTCAGGCCATTTTCAAGAGTTTTGGATCAATGCCCATACAAAACTTAATAATTGGTTTAATAAATCAATTTTTTTTTTAGACTACACATTATACTGGAATTTTAAAAATTCAAACCGTAGATTTTTATCCTTAACCATTTTTTAATTAGGATATAAAAATTGGAAAAAAATGATAATTTTTCAACAAAAAAAAAACGCCATGTTAAAATTATCATAATTTTAAAATAAGCTAAACGAATAAGGCTAAAACTTTTTCTAGACTAAATAAACTACGAAGAATCCAAAAAATTTAACCTGAGGTTATTTTCTCTAACGGTTTTTTGAGTTGTTTATTTTTTTTTTTAATTCGGACAAACCGACAGACATACAGACAGGCAGACGGACAGACGGACAGACGGACAGACAAACAGACAGACAGACGGACAGACAGACGGACAGACAGACGGACAGACAGACGGACAGACAGACGGACAGACAGACGGACAGACAGACGGACGGGCAGACAGACGGACAGACAGACTATCAGAAAAATTTATTCTTTTTCGGATATTGTCTTATAATCATCTGAAACGTGTAGAAACCAAATATGAGACTGAAAAAATAAAAAGACTGCTATAACATCCAATTTTATTAATATAAAAGATTATATAAAAACTCTTTATTCCTACAACATAATAAATTAATTTGAGCCTGGGTGCGATTTTTTGGGACCTCAAATAATGTATCAATAATAAAAAAGTCTAATTTTAACTTAGAGTGTAGGGAAATCCTTCCGGGGAAATCCTTCCTCAACCAAACAAAACAGACAAAAACCAATTTTTCATGTTATTTACGATAATAAAAGGGATTTGGTTAAATAGCAAAAAAAAAAAACGCGCTATTCAAAATTATCATAACCTGCTATAGGTTCCATATGAAAAATTAAAATTGACCCCGATAACTTGAAAACGATACACGATAAAAAAAAATTGAGAACCTCTGTAAATTTACCATAAAAAAGTGCCTGAGAGTGCACACCAAAATCATTTAGGCCCGGTCTTTCCACCTTCAGATAAAGTTCCAGGTAACTATCTGACAGATAAGGTTATTTATAACTTCATCTGCTGAATAAATGTCAATACCAGTCAGTGAATCCAATACGTCAGTCTCATTATCTGTTAGATAACTATCCGATAGATACATTTGTATAGAAAGAAGGGATGACATTTACTCAGCAGATGAAGTTACAAATAATCTTATCTGTCAGATAGTTACCTGGAACTTTATCTGAAGGTGGAAAAACCGGGCCTTAATATTTTAATTTTGGATAAAATGAGCAAAAATTAAAGATTGGAAAATTTACACTTTCGTTCATATCTAGTAACCTTTGTATTTTTTTAGAAGAACTAAGACATCGTCAAAATGGTTCCTTAATGCAGCAACTTTGGTCTAATTTAAGCGACCTCGTAACTCTTACCGTTCTCGAGATCCCCATGCCTAACAAGTCATTAGGAACAACTGTATAGGCGGTTTATTTGCTTTAAGCGGAACTAGATTTTCAAATCTAGTAACTTTTACCGATTGATTGAAGCTTTTGATCATTTTGTTTAGGAAAAGCTAACTTCAATATATAAAAAGTTAACTAGTGACAACTTAAGAAAATTTAAATTACATAGGTACATTACACAGTGAAAATTTTACAATAGAAGTTCATTACATTTTTTGCCTATATTTTATTTGATAGGTTAGTGCCTTCTAGATATTTAAAAATTTTGGCTGTAGCTTCCATGTTGTTAGATAGGGCCTCTTCCAAGGAGTTTGGGATACTGTTTTGGTATCTTTCTCTCGTGTATTTCACACATTCAGTGAGAATATGTTTAACAGTTATTGGGCTGTTACATGTTTGGCATATTTCCTGTTCTTTTTTCTGCATGTGGGTAATGAGAGTGTGGCTGATTCGCAATCTAGTCATTATACCTTGCTGTATTCTGTCTTGGATGATTTTTTTCTTCCTAATTTGCTATTATTTAAGGTATTCCGAAAGGACTTGAAATTTTCGCTGGTTTTCTTTTTTACATAGCTTTTAAAGTAATATGGCATAATTGTTGTGTCGATAACGTTGCTTGAAGTTGCATTTTTTTGCTGCCTGGTCTACTTTTTCATTATCCATGATTCCCACATGTGAGGGGATCCATAACAGAGTGATCTGGTTACCTTTCTTTAATGCTGAGTGGAAGTTACTTTGAATTTGTTGGGCCACATGGTTTTGGTTGTACGTCTGCTGGATACATTGGATTGTGCTCAGAGAATCTGTTTGGATAAGATAATTACTTGTGGTCTCCATTTATAAGTTCACTGGCTTGTAAGATACTGTACGCTTCTGCAGTAAACACGCTAGCCATATTTGGGAGGTGGAATTCAAAAATGTCTTCGTTAGCCAACAATGCACAGCCTGTTATCTTCGATTCTGGATCCATCCGTGAAAATATGATTTTTTTTTTCTTTTTCAGCTGAAATTTTATGTTTTATCATCTCTGTGTAACATTTCCTCCCTTCACCTTCTGTCACTTTATACTTTATAAACAAAAATGATTAGCCTTACGTTAGCCAGAAGCAAATGTTAAGTACCACCGCCTCTGAGCAATAACACAAAACGTAGTAAATACGAATTCTTGTCGACATTAATTTAATGTCAAATCTGACGAAAGGTTATCATAGGCTGTCATACGCGAAATGACATGACGGGAAGGAAGTTTTGATATTATTTATTCATAAGCGTAAAGAAAAGTTTCAAAGAAAGAAATTAGTTTTTGATGTTGATAATTTTTTAGATAAATATTTTATTAGGTTACAAACTTTTAGCGAAAATTAAATACGAAAGATGGTTTTTTCATGTTTCTGACATGTGTCATTATGAGTATATACAGGCTATTCCAAACGTTTAGGCGGAACTAAATGGGAATTTCGTTATTTTAGGTTGTCATGAGAAGGGACCTTGCTTGGGTTACAAAAATTTTCAGGCTGTTATAAGCTGTTCACTTTTGTAAGAAAAAACTAAGAGGAAATGAATTCAATAGTTTGCACCTTTGGAACTGTATGTCATGTTGGTATTATCTGTCTCATTTTGTAATACGTAAGTAACAAGGAAAGTTCATTTTTACTTGCCCGACCTTAATATATAAGGGGCAACTATTGTAATCGCGAAAATTTTCGATGTCGAAATTTTGACTGATGACCACGTTTCATGGTCCAGGGAATCCAAAAAACCTATTTTCGAAGTGCCGTGTGTGTGTGTGTGTGTGTGTGTCTGTGCCTGTGTGTGTGTGTGTGTGTGTGTGTGTGTGTGTGTCTGTGTCTGTGTGTATACACGATAACTCAAGAACGGTTCAACTTCTCCTATTCAAAAAATTCTCCTATTAAATGGGAAGAACCCTATTGTTTTTTATGAAAATCGGTTGACTAGAAATGGGAGTTTACTCGTGTCGATTTTAAGTTTTTCGCGAATATTTAGCAAAAGAAAAATATTTCGAAAAAATTTATTGAACAAAAGTTGCTATAAATGCAGTAACTAATAAATTTTATTTGAGACGTTTTTGGATAAAACGAAAAATTTCGACAAATATTTGTAAATTTTTTTAAAATTGTTTCATTTTTACTTGCCCGACCTTAATATATAAGGGGCAAGTATTGTAATCGTGAAAATTTTCGATGTCGAGATTTTAACTGATGACCACGTTTCATGGTCCAGGGAATCCAAAAAACCTATTTTCGAAGTGCCGTCCGTATGTGTGTGTGTCTGTGTGTCTGTGTGTGTGTCTGTATGTATACACGATAACTCAAGAACGGTTCAACTTAGAGAATTCGTTTTGGTACTACAAAATTCTCCTACTAAATGGGAAGAACCCTATTGTTTTTTATAAAAATCGTTTGAATAGAAATGGGAGTTTACTCGTGTCGATTATAAGATTTTTGCGAATATTTAGCAACAGAAAAATATTTCGAAAAAATTTATTGAACAAAAGTTACTATAAATGCAATAACTAATAACTTTTATTTGAGACGTTTTTTGATAAAACGAAAAATTTTGAAAATTTTTTGTAAAATTATTTAAAATTTTTTCATATTTATATGTAACGTTTCCATGCTCATGATAATTAATTCGTAACAAGTAAACCTAGCCTTGGACAAAAATTTGTATAGAACATAATTTGATGTATTTTTGAAGATTTATCTAAATACTTAAAAAAAAAAAAAATTTAATTAATTTTTTTTTTTTTATTTATTTTTTTTTTTTGGGAGGGCAAGTCTAGCGGAGGTTTCCCTTCGCCACTGGTTTCATACTTATATGTAACGTTTCCATGGTCATGATAATTAATTCGTAACTAGTAAAGCAAGCCTTGGACAAAAATTTGATGATGTATTTTTGAAGATTTACCTAATATTTAATTTTTTTTTTTTTTAAATTTACATTTTTTTTTAAATATATTTTTTATGGGAGGGCAAGTCTAGCGGAGGTTTCCCTTCGCCACTGGTTTTATTATGTTTTGACTTAAGACATCCTTCGCGATGAAATTTATTAACTAGTCTTGAAATTGTAGAGGGATTTGGTATTGGCCGATCTGGATACGTTGCACTAAATACAGCAAAAACGTCTCTTAAACTCATTTGGGAATATACCAAGTTACCATCATAATTTTTTCTTCATCTGTATATACATGTTGATTAATTTTTAAATCAGTAATGAGCGAAAGTATACACACTAACTATCTATGTTGCAAATGAAAATGAACACGATTTATATTGCTGTCAAAAACTGTATCCATGGTAATGACATAGTACATGTTGCATAAAAGAATAAATTCACTGTAGATATTTTTATTATTAAATATCATATACTACATTTTATCTTACACTAATTAACTTTTACTTAATAATAATTATAATTTTCGCCTTTCAACTTAAAATCTACTCTCCTTCTCCTTTAATTAATATCTTCGATGACTCCTTTCCTTAATTTCCTCCCTTATGTTTTTCACTTCTTTCATGCATTCATACCCCCTTCCTGTGTCATCCAAAATTTCCTTTCTCGTTTCCATTCTATGACGTATTTCTTCACATTCTTCCAACAAATGTTCCATTGTCTCATTTCCACATCTAAATCGCGCTATCACTTTTTTCTTCTCTCTACTGCCTTTTCCTGTCAAATACTGTGGTTTTCTCAGCGTCCATTATTGTCGATCATTCGATCTGTTACTTCGTGCTCCATTTTTTCTACATTCATTCTTTGTAGTCCTACCGCTGTTGTTGAGTAGCCACAATATTCATACATTTCCTTCTTTTCCTTTTCCCATCTTGATAGTGGCTTTCCTTGTTGATTCCGTTTTTCCATTTACCTCCAGTATTCATAATGAATTTCTTTTTCCGGGTGTTTCTCTTCATATTTTATGGCTTTTCTGACTGCCTCTATTTTTATTTTCTTCATTTTCGTTTCTTCCAGCTCTTTCCACTCAGCTTGTATAAGTATACTTAAATACTCAAAAATGTCGCTAATATTTTCTCCCATTTTAAATATTTACTAAGTACTTTCGTTTTTAGGGTTTTGTAGGTATGACCAAAAAACCCTTATACCGTCATTTTGTCGTCTGTCTGTCTGTCTGTCTGTCTGTCTGTCTGTCTGTCTGTCTGTCTGTCTGTCTGTCTGTCTGTCTGTCTGTCTGTCTGTCTGTCTGTCTGTCTGTCTGTCTGTCTGTCTGTCTGTCTGTCTGTCTGTCTGTCTGTCTGTCTGTCTGTCTGTTAGGTAAAAATTGTAGCCAAACGGCTAAACCTAGAGAGTTGAAATTTGGCACGCTTATACAACTCCAAAGAGTTGTATAAGCGTGCGGGAGAAAACCCGCACATAGGAAAAATACTAAAACATCTAAAAAACATATCCCCCTAAAAATATAAACAAATATGTGCTCATCGAAAAAAAAATATATTTTTTTATAATTCTGAGTAGGGTATCAAATGAAAGCCCTTGGTACGTGGATTAACGATCAAATTTTTATTTTTGCAAAATAAATTATTTTGAAGCGATTTTTGCCCAAATTGTGCAAAAATTTTTTTGTCCCATACCTCTAGCCCAGATAGTTTAAACTAAAAATCTAAAAAAATTCTGGGTAATGTATGGTGTGATATTCGTTTACATTACACCATTCCTGGTGTGAACCGGAATAGTACAACAGGAATTTTTGATCAGATAAGGTTTTTGGAAAAAAACGCATTTTTTGTGATTTTTGGCTAATAATGTATACAAGTTATAGCTTTGTAACACGCTACACTGGAACGTGTAGGCTGGTGCAGTTGTTTTCGACGCTGCCTTATCGCCCAAGTAACTCGATCCGAAGGGGATCGATCTCTGCGAGAAGAGACAATTATTTTTTGTTTTTTTTTATTTTTATATTGTTTAAATTATTTTTTCAAAATTCTAGTTTAAATTTTGGCAAATGTTGCATATAATTTTTAAAAGCGTAAATTTAATAACCACTGGAAATTGTTTAAATTATAATTTAATTCTATTTCAATGTACACGAAATCAGAGGGGCGGAACTTATAACAACCAATGGAAGCCATAGGCGCAATTTTTAAAATTCTTAATGAACCTTGCTATATAAAAAAAAATACTGCACATATTACGAAACCTAAATAATGGTATTAGGCGTTCGAATTAAAATTAACAAAAAAAATATTTTAATAGAAAATTTGTTTTGGCATCCCAAATAATCATCATTCACTTACTAAATACCTGCAAAACCCTGAAATGTGTGAAAATTCACACTTTACATCAATTTTTCTAGAATGGTATGGTACATTGTTCATTATTATGACACATTCTAGTTCGAGCAGTGGAAGAATTGTCCTCATGCAGGGTTCAAAATTATCTGCATTCCTATCTTTTTGTTAATTTTTTTGGATTCGAATAATAATAATAGCCGTCTAAACACCCGCTGTCGCTATCGATGTGGGCTATTATTATTCTTTTCCTCTTGCCAGATGGATCTTTAAGCCCAATTGTGTACCCCTCATTAAATGCTTGTCCTGCAGTTTTTATAGATTTTTCTTTCCATAATTTTGATTTTATATGATTTCCATTGATCCAATTTCATCAAGATAATATATTTTTCGCCCTTTCTCTCAAAATTTTCTTATGGAATCAAGATGACGTATACGCCACAAAACAATTCCAGGTTTTTTAACATACGGTCCCTATCTCTCATTTCCAAGGATTACAAAAGATGCATATTTAGACGAAAATATTTGTGCCGAACTGTCTTCAGAACTGATAACGAGTAATTTTTTTCGTATGTATACAACCATATATAGCCAAGTTACATAGTGATTTTACATGTTATATATACAAATTAATACATAGTACAATAAATATGGTGTATTTCTAATAATTTGGAGACAAGGGTTTACTATTCACTTAAGTATCAGTCCATATTATATATGCGTTTCACAGTCTTTCAAGAACGATATTACGATCGGTATCACTTTTTTCCGACCGTCAACATATATAAGGGAAGTATTGTGATCATACCGATTTTGACGTTTCGAGATTTCGATGGATCTCCACGAATTGAGGTCCCTACATAACGTTTTGACTATTGGTATCATTACTTCTATGTTCTCCTTTACAAGAAATGCATCTGGGGGTTGAGTTGCACTGTGTTGACTCGTGGTTTTGCACCACATTTCACGCAGCGGCTGGACCTACGACACTGTTTGTCCAACTGTCCAAATCGAAAGCAGTTTTGACATTGGGTTACGTAGTAAATGTAGAATGATACTTTGCATCGCGCGCCGTAGATGGAAACGTACTCGGGGAGTATCTGATCTCTGAATGTTAGGACGACCGTACCAGTGTTCTCAAAAACTAGCAGTTCGTTTCTGATTATTTTCCGCTTCATTCTTTTAATATGAACAATTTTAATTTTTGATTTTATAACATTGTCAATTTTGTCTGTTGAGATGTCTGTGTCCACGTTTCGAATTATGCCTTTTCTTACTAAAACCGATTCCGTTTATATGCTTGAAAGTTGAGGCTTGCCAGAACTACAGCTGCGTCTAGGATTTTGTTAGCAGACTCCCGATTAGACATGTCAATTTTGATTTTGTTTCTGCCTGTTGTATATATACCTGTAATGTATTTGGCCTCCTCTCTGAAATTTTCACAATTTTTTTTCCCTACGCTCATTTTGTGTAGGTTACCAGCATTGTTAATTTTGCTTTCTAATATAATAAATGAATACTCTTTAAATGAATATAATGTTGATGTTTTATGTATTACTGAGCATTGGCTTAATGAACATGAATTGCAATTAAATAATATCACAGGTTATGAAATAGCAAATGCATTTTGTAGATCACAACACGGAAATGGCGGTGTAATCATCTTCATAAAGCCATGTCTCAAATATAAAATTATAAATAATGTAGTAGATTTAAGCCTGGAAAAACAATGTGAATTTTCCGCAGTTGAAATAACCGATATTAATATTATAGTTTTAGCCGTATATAGAGTTCCATCAGAGGATTTTGATGTATTCTATGAAGTATTTAACATGGCACTGAATGTTTTATTTAAACGGCGGAAAAAAATCATAATTTGTGGTGATTTTAATATAGATTTTCTAGTTGATAGTGCGAATAATACAACATTCTGTAATTTAATAAATATGTATGGGCTTGCCTTAACTATCCATGAACCAACTAGAGTTACAAAAAGCAGTTCCACTTGTATAGATAATATAATTATAAATTTGAGTGAAAATGAATTTAATGCAAAAGTGTTGAAATTGCATATATCTGACCATTTTGGTCAACTTATTTCAATTAATAACACTATATATAATATGTCTAAACCGAGTTTTAAATATTACAGGAATTTTAATAATACAAGTAATTTGTCAGAATTTTACAATAGAATTCAAAGTGAAAACTGGAGTGATATGTACAGTTGTGCACATTTGCAGGATAAATTTAATACTTTTATACATACTATTCATTACCATATTCAATGTTCTTTTGCGCTACAAAAAAATAATGTAAACCCTAAATTTAGTAAGAATTGTAACAATTGGTTTACAAATGAATTGAGTCAGATAAAGGAAACATTACTTCTGATATATGATTCATTCAAATTAACAGAAAATCCACAGCTCTACGACGTTTACAAAAACTATAAATCATTTTATAGAAAACAAATCGCCAAAACAAAACAAAAAGCCATTTTAAATAATATTAGTAAATCTGAAAATAAAAGCAAAAGTCTATGGGCCACCATTAACAAAGTAACTGGTCGGAATAAAAACAAAAAGACTTCCCTGGACCAGCCAAGTGCAGAGGTTTTTAACACATTTTTTGCTAATTATACAAATGAATTAATAAATAGTCTAGATTCCCCTATAAAAAATTCCAGATTTTATTTAGGTAATTTCAAAGTAAATCCAACTTCATCATTATTCCTAGCGCCAGTCCCCTTTGAAGAAACGTACGAAACAATAATGGGCTTAAAAAATAAATTTTCTTTAGATATATACGGTATCAATATGCATGTTATAAAATTTGTAGCTTACTTAATTACGGAACCTCTAACTTATCTTTTAAATAATATATTAGAAGAGGGTATATTCCCCGATTGCATGAAAATGGCCAAAATTATTCCTATCTATAAGAGTGGAGAGGCTCACAATCCATCAAATTACCGCCCCATAGCAATACTGCCTATATTATCTAAAATAATTGAAACTATTATTTTAAAACGCTTGATAAACTTTACCGAAAAAGAAAAAATCTTAACTAAGGAACAATTTGGTTTCCGGAAGAACCTTTCTACCATAGATGCAATAACAAAGCTAACAACTTGTATCATAAATGCTATGGAAAATAAATTTGAGGCATTGTGTGCCTTTTTAGACTTATCTAAAGCATTTGACTGCGTATCTCACAAAATTTTAATTAACAAACTAGAGTATTATGGTGTAAGAGGTAATTGCTTAAATCTTTTAAGATCATATTTAAATAATAGAAGTCAACAAGTGTATCACAATTCACTAAGTACGAAGGTAATGCTATATCGTGGTATACCACAGGGTTCCATATTAGGTCCATTTTTATTCTTGCTTTTTATTAACGATTTACCAGCTAATATTAATGCAAGTACAGTTCTCTTTGCAGACGATACATCATTCACAATTAGCCGAAATTATTATGATGATGCTCTTGCCGACATTAAAACCATAATGAAGGCAGCAAAAGATTGGTTTACAGCGAATGAACTTACTTTGAATGAGGACAAAACTATGCAAATGAGATTTTCTTCCCGTCCAATTACAGATTGTGAGGCTAATAACCCCCAAATAAAATTTTTAGGCATTTACCTTGACCAACAACTACACTGGAAAAATCATGTTAACGCAGTCAGTGCTAAGTTGAGTACTGCAATATACGGAATACGCAAGATCCAGCAAAATGTTAATGAAGAAGCTGCTCGCATTGCATATTTTGCTTTATTCCATTCAATAATGACCTACGGTATTACTATATGGGGTAACTCTACTCTATCAATAAAAATTTTTCTTTTACAAAAAAAAGCAGTAAGGGCAATAACTAATATTAATCGTAGAGATTCCTGTAGATCAAAATTTAAATTATTAAAAATATTAACCCTATACGGTGCATATATATACGGTAATGTAGTAGAAATTCACAAACATGCTCAAAATTTATTATTAAAAAAACAAATGCACAGTTACAGCACCCGTAACAATCATTTTGTAAATATTCCTAGTCATCGTTTAACCGTCACAAAAAAAGTTCTTGCTACAAAATATGAGATGTATAACAAAATTCATCCCACAATACAAAAGTTACCCCACAATAAATTTAAAAATGTAATGCGAGAGTTCTTAATTAACTTATGCCCATATAGTATTCTCGAATTTATGAATTCAGAAATACTAATGTACAACTGAGAATGTGTAAACCCTATATTATTTGTTTATTTATTTATTTATTTTTTTAATTACTATTTATGTTTTGATTTTAATTTATAAATTTTGAAATATTTTGTAACACTAAAGTGTAATTATTAATGAAGTGTATTTTTTTTTGTATCTGACGACCCTCTAAAACTGTACTGTTTTCTATAAGGCAATAAACATTATTATTATTATTATTATTATTATAATGATATAAGGGCCATTGTCAACAATGCTGTATCTATTGTTTTTATTTATTTCGTAGTAATTTAAACTATTTGAATCAGTCTGGTTATTTGTATTGTCGGATATACTAATTATTGCCGGATTACGGCTTATCTCATTAGCGAGCTCATTCTGGACTGGCGATATCACGTCAACAGCTGATGAGTGTGCAGTATATGTTTTCTTTGGCTCGGATGGTGTGTTTTGTGAATTGCGGCTTCGTTTTAGTGTATTGTGAAAAGTGATGTGATTTTCTGGTGTTTCATCTTGTTGGGTAGAGTCATAATTATTATATTCGTACTGGAATGGACTGTTGTGGATAACGTCCATGGCCTGTACGATCGCGGCTGCCGTTGAAATGTCCGGGGGTTCCACGCCCCCACTGGTGTCTTCCATGGTTAGGGGTGATACTCACTTAACGTTGGGATTTTCTTTCACCACAACACTGATATATTGTAAGTAAAAACACAACAATTTTTTCATAACTAAATATAGCTCTCATTAAGAGATGTTACCGTGACCGTAGTCAGGGAATGAATGATAACGAGTAATACGATAATTAAAAAAAAGTAAGACTCAAAAATACGATAATTGCATGATAAACACTCGTAATGCAGTTCAATCACTTGCTCTCGTGTCAATTGAAAAGATTAGTTTGATGACAATGAATAAGGAATCCACTTTTTATAGAAAAGAACTGCAGGTTTTTGCGTTTTAGTAGTATTGTTCATTTTTAATTAGAACAATTTATTTTAAAAAAGGTTGGAGCAAAGAGCATATCATAATTTGGCAGCAGAAATTCGTTTAAAAGAAGCGGAATTATTAACATATGAATAAGGACCAGTTTGATTATATAGTGGGAATAGTGGGGCCAAAAATGAGGTTCACTTCTCAAGTATATATGTGACGCATTGCTTCGATAAGAATTGCGATATACTAGAAAGAGAAAAACGTCCGTGTAGCCGAAAGAAGTTGAACATGATCCGTCTTTTCACGGGTGTCGGACGAATTGAAATTATTGCAGGCTTCTGATTGGTTAGTCGGATGAACGGATCCGCTGAGCGGAGAGCTGTGCATGTACCATGCAGCTCTTGATTGAGAACGAGAAAAGTTCGGCGATAAGCGATGGTACATTAAAAAAAGAGCGTGTGTGATTGTTTTATTGTGTGTTCTTCCTTATGACTCTGTGTAAAAGAATATGTACCATGAGTTCAAAAAACGGCTGGCTGTTGTAAAATAAAATAATGTCTATTGCAAGCTTTATATAACAATTCACTAACGTTTAGGAACAGCCTTTGTAATCACTAAAATTGGAAACTATTTTTTAATTATTTTCAATTATATTGTTTTATTGGCCATTAGTCTATACAACCATATTAGCCAGTTAAATACAAATTTATACATTATATACAATAAATACAAATTTATACATTATATACAATATATTTTTTGATTTCACAGGTACAGAAAAATAAAAACATAAAAAACTAAAGAAGCTGTTCAAAATGACCACCGTTTTCCTGCAGACACAAATTTACTCGTCTTTTCGTACTATTAATAGCATTTATAAGAATTTGACGAGTTATATTGGCACACTGTTCGCTAATTCTGTTTTGCAGTTCCTCGATATTGTTAATAGGAGTCTTGTTTACATTATTTTTCAGATAAGGGAATATAAAGTAATCTAAAATAGTCAAGTCTGGTGATCTAGGTGGAAATTCTGGATTTCAACGTAAACTAATTATTCAAACGCCAAAAAATTCACGAAGGTAATTGATGGTCTCTTGAGTGGTGTGGGTAGTCGCGCCATCGTGTTGGCAATAGCCTTACTGGAGCTCATCTTCATCCTACTTGGCATAAATCAACACATCTTCTAAGTGCGCTGTAAATATCTCCTTCAAGGAAAGCAATATCCAACTAATTATTATAACGCCAAAAAATTCACGAAGGTAATTGATGGTTTCTTGAGTGGTGTGGGTAGTCGCGCCATCGTGTTGGAAATAGCCTTACTGGAACTCATCCTCATCCTCCTTGGCATAAATCAACAAATCTTCTAAGTGCGCTGTAAATATCTCCTTCAAGGAAAGCAATATCCAACTAATTATTATAACGCCAAAAAATTCACGAAGGTAATTGATGGTTTCTTGAGTGGTGTGGGTAGTCGCGCCATCGTGTTGGAAATAGCCTTACTGGAGCTCATCCTCATCCTCCTTGGCATAAATCAACAAATCTTCTAAGTGCGCTGTAAATGTCTCCTTCAAGGAAAGCAATATCTAACTAATTATTATAACGCCAAAAAATTCACGAAGGTAATTTATGGTCTCTTGAGTGGTGTGGGTAGTCGCGCCATCGTGTTGGAAATAGCCTTACTGGAGCTCATCCTCATCCTCCTTGGCATAAATCAACACATCTTCTAAGTGCGCTGTAAATATCTCCTTCAAGGAAAGCAATATCCAACTAATTATTATAACGCCAAAAAATTCACGAAGGTAATTGATGGTCTCTTGAGTGGTGTGGGTAGTCGCGCCATCGTGTTGGAAATAGCCTTACTGGAGCTCATCCTCATCCTCCTTGGAATAAATCAACACATCTCCTAAGTGCGCTGTAAATATCTCCTTCAAGGAAAGCAATATCCAACTAATTATTATAACGCCAAAAAATTCACGAAGGTAATTGATGGTTTCTTGAGTGGTGTGGGTAGTCACGCCATCGTGTTGGAAATAGCCTTACTGGAGCTCATCCTCATCCTCCTTGGAATAAATCAACACATCTCCTAAGTGCGCTGTAAATATCTCCTTCAAGGAAAGCAATATCCAACTAATTATTATAACGCCAAAAAATTCACGAAGGTAATTGATGGTTTCTTGAGTGGTGTGGGTAGTCACGCCATCGTGTTGGAAATAGCCTTACTGGAGCTCATCCTCATCCTCCTTGGAATAAATCAACACATCTCCTAAGTGCGCTGTAAATATCTCCTTCAAGGAAAGCAATATCCAACTAATTATTATAACGCCAAAAAATTCACGAAGGTAATTGATGGTTTCTTGAGTGGTGTGGGTAGTCACGCCATCGTGTTGGAAATAGCCTTACTGGAGCTCATCCTCATCCTCCTTGGAATAAATCAACACATCTCCTAAGTGCGCTGTAAATATCTCCTTCAAGGAAAGCAATATCCAACTAATTATTATAACGCCAAAAAATTCACGAAGGTAATTGATGGTTTCTTGAGTGGTGTGGGTAGTCGCGCCATCGTGTTGGAAATAGCCTTACTGGAGCTCATCCTCATCCTCCTTGGAATAAATCAACACATCTCCTAAGTGCGCTGTAAATATCTCCTTCAAGGAAAGCAATATCCAACTAATTATTATAACGCCAAAAAATTCACGAAGGTAATTGATGGTCTCTTGAGTGGTGTGGGTAGTCGCGCCATCGTGTTGGAAATAGCCTTACTGGAGCTCATCCTCATCCTCCTTGGAATAAATCAACACATCTCCTAAGTGCGCTGTAAATATCTCCTTCAAGGAAAGCAATATCCAACTAATTATTATAACGCCAAAAAATTCACGAAGGTAATTGATGGTCTCTTGAGTGGTGTGGGTAGTCGCGCCATCGTGTTGGAAATAGCCTTACTGGAGCTCATCCTCATCCTCCTTGGAATAAATCAACACATCTCCTAAGTGCGCTGTAAATATCTCCTTCAAGGAAAGCAATATCCAACTAATTATTATAACGCCAAAACATTCACGAAGGTAATTGATGGTTTCTTGAGTGGTGTGGGTAGTCACGCCATCGTGTTGGAAATAGCCTTACTGGAGCTCATCCTCATCCTCCTTGGAATAAATCAACACATCTCCTAAGTGCGCTGTAAATATCTTCTTCAAGGAAAGCAATATCCAACTAATTATTATAACGCCAAAAAATTCACGAAGGTAATTGATGGTTTCTTGAGTGGTGTGGGTAGTCGCGCCATCGTGTTGGAAATAGCCTTACTGGAGCTCATCCTCCTTGGAATAAATCAACATATCTCCTAAGTGCGCTGTAAATATCTCCTTCAAGGAAAGCAATAGCCAACTAATTATTATAACGCCAAAAAATTCACGAAGGTAATTGATGGTTTCTTGAGTGGTGTGGGTAGTCGCGCCATCGTGTTGGAAATAGCCTTACTGGAGCTCATCCTCATCCTCCTTGGCATAAATCAACAAATCTTCTAAGTGCGCTGTAAATATCTCCTTCAAGGAAAGCAATATCCAACTAATTATTATAACGCCAAAAAATTCACGAAGGTAATTGATGGTTTCTTGAGTGGTGTGGGTAGTCGCGGCATCGTGTTGGAAATAGCCTTACTGGAGCTCATCCTCATCCTCCTTGGCATAAATCAACAAATCTTCTAAGTGCGCTGTAAATATCTCCTTCAAGGAAAGCAATATCCAACTAATTATTATAACGCCAAAAAATTCACGAAGGTAATTGATGGTTTCTTGAGTGGTGTGGGTAGTCGCGCCATCGTGTTGGAAATAGCCTTACTGGAGCTTATCCTCATCCTCCTTGGAATAAATCAACACATCTTCTAAGTGCGCTGTAAATATCTCCTTCAAGGAAAGCAATATCCAACTAATTATTATAACGCCAAAAAATTCACGAAGATAATTGATGGTTTCTTGAGTGGTGTGGGTAGTTGCGCCATCGTGTTGGAAATAGCCTTACTGGAGCTCATCTTCATCCTACTTGGAATAAATCAACACATCTCCTAAGTGCGCTGTAAATATCTCCTTCAAGGAAAGCAATATCTGGAAATTGTAGCCGAAATTCCTCTAAACATGACACCGCACTGTAAATCCATTCCCTTATGTAATTTCTTTTTGAACACATGGTATAAAGCTCTTATAAATCTATGGATGAGTATGTTTCCTTATAGGACAATAGATTGATATACTATCTCTTATATTTTTGCAAACTACATTTGATTTTGATATAAGTTGGCTGAAGAAATATCAATTTTCAACATTATCTAGTTCTATATATACAATTTTTATTTTTAGACAATACTCATAATTTGACATGGTTTTTAATTTCTTTTTTCTTTTTTTTTTTTTCTTTTGTCTTTTCTATATTCATTCTCAAAGGAAGAATGAATTATAAATAACTTTTGTATATTTAAATAAATACTAATAACGTCGAAAGAATACATCTCCTTTTATTAAAGCAATCTTAATTTTAATGACTCGGGATCTCCACTATGAATAAGTGAACAATTGATGTATCTCATAATATATTATCTCCATTATTCTCCATTTATTGTGGTACTTTGAGGCAGCATTTAATCTTACTCTATAGTACCAGTATATTCACTTATCTAGAGGCCTTAACATTTATCTATGTAGTGACTTCTTATCCGTTTCATGGTAACCGCTGAAACTGTGTGCTCCTTACACCTAAGCTGATTTCTCGATATGCATAAAGATCTCATTTTGTAATTTGAAGATAAAAATACGACCATAGTTACTGACAATTAATGAGATATTATTAATTATTAGAGACCGGTAAAAATATGCAGCGGTACTTTTTCCATAGGAGTGCTATTTTAAACTTTATTTTAACAGAAAACCAACAAAAAACAAAAGAATAAAACATTTGTACCGCAATGAATTCTTATCTTAATAACGACACCTCATTATTTTGGGATTATATCCGAGATAGGTAATTCTGGTCACTCCTTTGCCATTGGTCAGTTTTTGATAAGATATTAAATTTTTATACGCTACACTATTTGTCAGCAGGGCACATTACAAATATATATAATTACATTTTATTTCTACCGATAACACATGTGCCACTTTTTATCGAAAAACACCTAACTAAAGTACCGTTGCATATTTTTGCCGGACTCATTTAATTATATTCGCAAAAAATACATTAGTTTTTATAAGAAATTTGTGATAGCAATGGTGTTCTACCTCTATAGTACTTGAGAGAATTGTTACGGGTGTAGGTATATTAACCTAAGCTTTTTACTCATACAAATTTTGCCTCATAGGCGTGGTCCAGTCCATAAAACAATATTTTCTTAATTTAAGTCACTTAACTTACTAAAATCACTACAGTTAAATACAATAATTAATTAATTTAATGTTACGTAAGAGAAAACCTGGTGAAAACCCACATTCTTTAACAGTACCTTACACAATTTATTAATTTAATTTTAACACATTTGACACTAGGCATATTAAACAACACTATTTAATTGGCATTTAAAGTAAAATGTGATTCATTCAGTTGTGTTTATATTTCTTGAAGAGTTTCAAGCATAATTACCAATCTGTTGTATACAGGGGCTGTTGTTATACATTTACTGAAAAAAATTCTATCATGCTGTAGATCAGCGATGGCGATCCTGTTTCCAGAGACGGGTCAAAATTAAGTTTTGAATTTTAAAGATTCAAATTGCGGGACAAATATATAATGCGTAAATAAAAATTGCCGCTTTAGGGTGTATTTGTGTGGAATTCTTTGCTTAACTTCGGTATTTAACAGATAATAGATGAAGTCTATCTCGCAATTATTATCATATTTGTCGATTCCCAACTCTGTTTCGTGAATACAGTTGCTTAGACTCAATCTTAGTTATCTTAGAATCTCTCTTTAGAATTTTCAGAACTACTTCTTTTGTACGGGTCATTTGAAATCGTCATACGGGTAACTATGTGACCCACGTGTCATACGTTTGTGATCACTGTTATAAATTATTTTGTTTTTTCAACAGGTTTTTCGAAATTCTTTTTCTATTTGCTCGTCAGATTTCTTTATATCCTTTTATGTTACTTGTCAGGATTATCGAAATTCTCGATCTTTTTTTTCCAGTTTAGGTGTAGGTTCTATGGATCTCCAACATAAGAAGTTTTAAATTTTTGACTCTAGAGCAATAAAGTTTGCGAACTACTGTATAGTCTGTTTCTTTGATTTAAGCGGAACTAGATTTTGAAAACTAGTAATTTTTAACCTTTACATGAGCATCATTTTGATTAGCAAAAGCCCCAAAGTTGAAAAGTGATCTCGTAACAACTTAAAAATAAAAATTCCATTTACTTCTGTTAAAATGTTTGGAATAGCCTATAAAGTCTTATAAAGAGCCTTCATTAATGATTGATAGGTGTTTGAATTTAGCACATTGACATGTTAGTGATTTACATTTCTAGCCGTTTGTTCCCTAGCTATTCATGACGCCTTTCATTATAAACGTAGATACGGACATAATTTGACATCTGACAGTTGCCTAACATTGACAATTTCTAGTGAATTTATTAACAGAAAATGCCCTTTTTATTGTTACTTTTCTACATTATTTCATCGATAAGCAACAAATAGATACATAAGCAATAGCAAATGTGTATTATTAATAATTGCTTTGTCGTTGGTTCATTCATTTGCTTTGGTATAGTCTATTTCTTAGATTTAAACTAGATTTTGAAAAGTAGTAGTTTTTAACGTTTAAATGAGGCTCATTTTGATTAGAAAAAGCCCCAAAATCATTAAAAAGTGAACTCGTAACAACTTTCAGAAATAAAAATTCCACTTAGTTCTGCTTAAACGTTTGAAATAACCTATAAGTTTTTCTTTGTGCAACACTAGTAAGTACCAACTTATAATTAATTAATCTAACGATCGGGAAATTCGAACGCCTATCAATCATTTATTAACACTCAGTATATAGAGCACTTCTAATTACAAAATTTCCCTATAAAATGGTCTTATAAAACTGAAATAGCTCTTCTATGCTAGTAGTATAATCTGTCTCAATTTGTAATACGAAACTAGATCTGGTTACTTTGGTGACTGTTGTGGTGTAAACAGACTTTTGCGTATCCGTGTGAACCAATACTATGACAATATTATAAATGTATTGTCAATATACAACATAAAAAATGAACTTTCACTGTTAGTTCCGTATTATAAAATGAGACAGATAATATGCGTTTCTTAATTTAAAACGATGTACTATTGTTATATGTTAGCAATGATCCAGGATAAATGAAATCATTGACTGCTTAGAGGTTATATCTTCCACAATAGTTTTATTTTTTTTATTTTTGACGTATAGCACTCTTTAAAATTAAACATATAATTTGCTTTGAGTTCACTGGCTGTCAATCTCATGTTTCGTACTGCGCTTTCTACCGCTCTTTCGTTGTTTGCCTTGTTGATATTTTAAAACTGCGTGGGCTGTTTGAAAATTTTTGAAAGCGAAAAGGAAAAATTGAATTTTGTGGTTCAAAAATAATTTTATTTTTCAATATAATCGCCTTGTAGCTCAATACATTTAGCCCAACATTTTTCTAACAATTCAATTTTTTTCCCTTCAAGAAATTTGTTCAAGTTTGGGAATAGATGGTAGTCTATTGAAGCTAAATCTGGCGAATATGGTGGACGTTCATGCAATTCATACTTCAATTCGTTGATTTTTACCATAGTCAAAGCATATCATGGACTTTTTTAATGTTTTCTGATGATTTTGCAATTTTTGGGAATCCACCACGTGGATCATCTTCAACGCTTGTACGTCCACGTTTAAATTCTAAAGTCAATCTGTGGATAGTTGGAACTAAAGGAGCAGATCGCTTTAATATATTTAATGTTACGTATTTCATTATACATGTGTTCAAAAAGATATTACATAAGAGTTGGCTATGGAAAAATAAAATAACGTCTACTGCAAGCTTTATATAATTATAAATACTTATGACAACAACAACAGTCATGGCAATTAATTAATTTTAAAGCTTGCTGTTGACATAACTTTTATATCCCATAGCCAACCCTTATGTAATTTCTTTTCTCATGGTACATTTATTAATTAGTAACTGTCCAACAAGTAATTATGACAACAAGAGATATATAATGTCACATGTTCTTCTTTTTCCAAGGAACGTACCGATCTGGAGTTCTTACTCTACGTCCACTCCTAGTCCTCTTCTCTTGAATTTGATTTGTATTTCTAATTTCTTCTTTGTTTACCTATTCAGTTTTATTGCTATTATCTTCTGATTCTTCACCTTCAATATGTCTATTTTCTTCTCTAGTTCTTCCTCTTCAATTTGATTTCTATTTTGTTCTTTATCTTGAGTCTGATTTAATATAGGTCTTAAAGAAACTCGGTTTCTTCTAAATGTGTTATTTTTAGTCTGCACTAAATAGGACTTTTGATTATACTGATTTTTTATTTTTTTCTATCGCTGTCATAAATATATCAAAATTTTTCTTCCAATTTTTCCAGTTGGTGTTCATATTTCCAGTCATTTCCAGTGATTCTGGAGGTAAAAGGTTCATTTTGGAGCACTTAAAATCGTAAAATTATTTAATTATATTTTCAGCAATCCCACCGCTGCCTCCATGTTACGTATTTTATTATATATTTATTAATTAGTAACTGTCTAACAAGTAACTATGACAAAAAGATATATATATATATATTATTTCACATTTACGATTTTGGTGTGAATTTCTATTACCGATAAACCTTCCAAAACAAAGAATTTTATCACAGAACGATACTGGTATTTTTTCCATCTTAGAAAACTGCACAGACAAGTCAACTTTAAACAGCTGGTAACCAACAACTGACTGACAGATTAAATTAAAATTGTTACTATATTTTTAGGACAGATGACATATTAAAATGGCGGTGAAAATTTCGTTTTACTACTGGATTATCGGGTGTATTTTGTAAGAAATATTATGGCTAGTTTATTGTACAGTGAAATTATAGCCGAGAAGTATTATATATATAGTTTTATTGTTACAATATTATATGAAAGTCTTATATATCTATTTTCAAAAAATATGGGTTTTTTACACGCGAATATTTTCTTTTCTGATGGATCATACAAACGATAGGCTCTAAGATATATTTGTAACATGACATGTAGCTCCACTATCCACTATCCATGGTAACGCCTTAATCAAAAAAATGCAATTCTGCAAGAGAATTTGTTAAGGTTAATACAATATTTGTTAACGCGAGGTGCTAACTCACCTTGTAGATAGGCTATATTTAATGCACGCGCATGCGTTTCTACGTTGAATTTTAACATTTTTGACAAGTCTTAAATGCCAAAAGAATCTTAACCCAATATTTTGGATAGATTTAAATATTCAGTGGTGAAATTTATTTTAAAAATGCAAAAGAAATGTTCGGTCCTGTGATACTCATTATAACAGTTTCCGCAGTGTATTAAATAGAAATATAACTTTATTCAAATTTTATTTAGTCAATTTATATACTACATTGTATTATAACAGTTTTTCTCATTTTTGAATAAAATGTGAATTATGTGTTCACTTTATTTTTAAAAAGGCGTTCGGCGATGTTAATTATTAATTTATTTATTGCGCTATTTCTACCCTGGAATAACATTGTTGTGGTCTTCATTATCATCAATTGTTTCTTCAAATAATACACCATTAAAATGTACTGGGATATTAATAAACACGGCAGATGCATAAGTAATTTTAATAGCTTTTAGATGATTATAAGTTTTAGTTCTGTGTCTCAACAAAAACCAAAACTGCTCTTCAATGCTTCATTAACTTCATTTCTATACAAATACTAAAACTTGCGTCTGGATTACTTGTATCACAAAACTCAAAGGGGTTACTTACATGACAAAAATTACGAAGCGCCATTCTTAGCTCTACTGTAAAGAATTCACTTTAAAAAGTAATAGAAAGTTTGATTTTATTTCTTATAATAATTAATATTCCTACCGTCTAGTGTTTTATTCATTTTTTTTTTTTTTTAATAACATGACTTCTACTTAATTAGTCATTTTTGCAAACTAAACACCAGCGTTAACTTTTAAAGCCACCGTTTTAGAGGCGCTTATTGTAGAACTGTATTAGTGTTATTGTTAACTGGCTATTTTAACGCCGCCGCGTTATAATTATAATACAAATATGTTTAGCGAATAGCATTTACGTTTAAAATGGTGTTAAAAATATTAATGGCAGTTTCTGACGTTAAGATTTTAACATTATGCTTAGAGAATAGACCCGTATATGTGTCGCTTTCATAACTTTACAAACTGCACTTTATATTTTGAGAAATTATTATTAAATGCTCATGACAATACATATATAATTTTTGATAGAATGATTTCATGGTTGATTAAATGGATGAACTGACACCTCACCATGCTATAATAATAAAATGAAACATCGAAATTGACGTGTTTTTCTCAAGAGCATAAGAATATAGCATCTTTCATTCTCGTGCTATAACAACAGCTGAGACCTATATTTCTTTGACAAGTAATTTTGTTTAATATTTCCTTGAAGGTTGAAATAACTTTTTTTCATGAAATATTAAATTTTTCCAACAAGCAAAATACATGGTTACCTTTTAAAGAAGATAACGGATTGGTGGTGGTTGTTTATATATAGCTATAGCGTTGTCTAAGATTGGAATGCTGCTTCTACAAATTATAATACATATTGAGTATGTCGCGATAAATCACTGTTAGGAAACATTTCACATTCGAGCTTGTTCCATTCGATTAACAGAATGAGATTTTGTTGCAGGAATCTGCTTCCACCTTCATACCCAATTTACATACTCACTGATCAATAATTTTTCATTAATTTTACAGAAAATTTGACCGGAGATGAATAGGAAGGGTTGAAAACTTTACACGACAAATGTGGGTTAAAGTATCCATCAGTCAAAAAATGTGTTCAAACATTGGAGAAAAAAGTCTGCTTACACTTACTGTTCTTTAATCATTTTTAAATATGAGGGTTTTCTCTTGCAGATAGGGTAACCAGATGGTCACAAACTAAAACCGGGCAAACGTGTCATTCAAAAATGTTTTTATTGGAATATATTATAAATAACAGTAAAGATTTATACTATACACCTCTTTTTAAATTATTATATCATAAATATAGGACTCATCACGCCATCTTTTCATATTTCGAAATCCGGAGATTCGACGTGTCCATCTTTCCAAATCCAGAAAAATTATCTTTTTATCTTTCAAAATCAAGAGGAATTTGGCTTTGAGCCCTGAGATCTTTTGTTTTTGCTTGAATTATTATATTTTTTTGGCTATTGTAAGGCTATCGTAAAGAACTGGAGATTTTGAAGTAAAACCGAGACAGACAACAAAAACCTGAGTTTCCAGACGTTATCTGGAAAGTTGGAATCCCTATATATATAGTAATGTTTGCTCATTAAAAGAAAATCGCAGCAGGCTATAGAAAATTGGCGTGTGCCAGTTACTATTTAAAACTGAGCTGCAGAGTGATTTTTCTTATGAATATTTAACAGTATGCACATTGGCATATTTAATTTTGTTAATGTTGTCAAAAAATAAATACTTATACATTTTAAAATTTACGTCATTGTGACGTAGCTGCCGCTAGTGGATGTTCTCATTGGTATTCAACGTACGTTTCTTGCTTGACTTTTGACTACATGAACATTCATGCATTCATGTTATCCCTTGCTGGTATTGTCGAACATAAAATTTGACGTTATTGTTGATGTCATTTGAGCCCATATTAATCTAAGACACCGCTACATCTCTAAAGGGCGGTGTTTGAAACTGTTAAATCATTAATAAATTTCTTATGGAATAAGATGTTTTTTTGTTTGCTTCATATTATTAACTGATTGCTATTCTTTGAGGTGCATATACTAAATCTAACTTATTTAATATTTGCGGGACAAAAACTTTTCTAGCACATTTTTGGCTAAAATCGTAAATTTAAAAAAATTACCTCTTCTTCCTTCATCTACGTATTTAGAGCTTTCTTTTGACACCACATAATATTTAAAGAATAGATATATATGTGTGTGTGTGTGTTAGGGCGGCCGGGCACACACAATAACTTGACAAACAGTTAATCGGGTGTATTCTGTAAGAAATGCGTTCAAATTAGCGTCAGGTTAATATTTTTATTTTAACTCCATGTCTAAAGTCATTATCAAAAAATGTTATTCTGTAAGAGCATTTGTTAAGATAAGCGTTTGTTATAATTAAATTACTGTACAATCAAAATGTATATATGTATCCATAGTAACGTTGTTGTCAAATAGTGTATACGATATGTCATATGTAAAAATAGTGTTGTAAATATATTAATTATTAATAAACGTTAATCACTGCATAAAATCACTCTGTTAATAGGTTATGGGCCCAGAGTGTTGATAATTTAATGCGGAAACAATATACGTATAAAAAAAAAAAAAAAAAAAATATGAATAATATAAGTTTGAGAATTGCAACTTTGGGTAAGGAAAATTTTGATACATGGAAAATACAGGTTCAAGCACTTTTAATTAAAAATGATACCTGGAAATACGTAAACGGAAAAAATAAAAGACCGACGAAAATTGAAGGTGATGATAAAAATGATGAATTAATAGAATTATGGGATGATGCTGATGAGAAAGCAAAAGCAGACTTAATTTTATCAATAAATCCTTCTGAATTACGTCAAATTAAAAACTGTAATACTTCTAATGAAATATGGATGAAACTACATGACATATATCAGTCAAAAGGGCCTGCAAAAAAGGCAACATTGTTAAAAAAATTATTATTTTGCAAAATGGAAGAAAGTGAAGACGTCAAGGATTATATAAGAAGATTTATGGAAATTGTAGACAAACTTTATGACATGGAAATAGATATTAATGAAGAATTATTAGTTATAATTCTACTATATAGTCTTCCAGAAAATTTTGAAAATTTTCGATGTGCTATTGAATCTAGAGACCAATTACCTTCAATTGAACAATTAAAAATTAAAATAATTGAAGAATACGAAGCAAGAATTGATAAAAATTCAAATACAGGAGCAATGTACGCTAAAAAGAAATTTAACAGGAACAAATTTACATCGAAGTATAGTAAAAATTATTTTCAGTATAACTGTCATCAGTGTGGAAAACCAGGACATAAAAGATCAGACTGTAAATTGAAAAATCAAAGTTGGTGTGGTGAGGATAGAAAAAATGAAACATTTTATGCTGTTAAGAAAGAAGAATGTACTGGTTATGGTATACCAAACCAACCTTCTAGTATTAATATCTGTAAAGAAAATGAATGGTGTTTAGATAGCGGATGTACCTCTCATATGTGTGGAAATAAAAATAAATTTGAAAATGATTTCCATATAATAAAAAATCAAGTTAGTCTGGCAAATAACACTTCAACAGGAATTGAAGGAAAAGGTAATATTAATTTAAAATTAAGTAATGGTAGATACCCAAAAGATATAACACTGAAAAACACATTGTATGTACCAGATCTACGTACAAATTTATTATCAGTTTCAAAGATAACAAATAACGGATATTCAGTTGAATTTAATAAATATGATGCGAAAGTAAAAGATAAATATGGAAAAATCATAATAACTGCGAAGAAGAAGAAAGATACGTATATAGTTTCAGAAATGTTAGAACATATAAATTTAGCAACAGAGAGAAATAGTTTATATGACTGGCATGAAAGATTAGGACACATTAATTATGGAAGTTTACTATATATGGAAAGACACAAACTGCTAAATGGTCTGAAAATTTACAAGAATAAAGAAGCTAATAAGTGTGAAACATGTTTAAAAGGAAAAATGACGAGGAGACATTTCAAAAAATCTATTTCGGAAAAAACTGAAAATGTATTAGAAATTATTCATAGTGACATTTGTGGACCAATGAAAACAAATTCACTTGGCGGGTCAAAATATTTTATTACATTTATCGATGACAAATCGAGATGGTGTGAAGTAAGATTTTTGAAACACAAAAGCGATGCTTTGGAAACTTTTAAAGAATATAAAAATTTAGTAGAGAATCACACTGGAAGAAAAATAAAGTATTTGCAATCAGATAACGGAAAGGAATACTGCAACAATAATTTTGATAAATTTTTGAGAGAAAATGGTATTAAAAGAAGACTTTCAGTTAATTATACTCCTGAACAAAACGGAATAGCTGAAAGGAAAAATAGAACATTGGTTGAAATGGCCAGATGTTTATTAATACAATCAGGATTGTCACCGGCATTTTGGGCAGAAGCAATATCAGTTGCTAACTATATAAGAAATAGATGTGTGACAAGTGAACAAAAATTACCTTTTAAATTATGGTTTAGAAAACGTCCTACAGTAAGTTATTTTAGAAAATTTGGAAGTATAGCTTTCGTACTAGATAAAAGACCAAGAAAGTCAAAATTTCAAGAAAAGGCCAAGAAATGTATATTTTTAGGTTATTCACAAAATGCAAAAGCCTATAGATTATGGTCGCCGAAAGAACACAAAATAATTGAAAGTAGAGATATTAAATTTATTGATAGGTATGAACAAAGGAATGAATATGAAAATTTTATAGACGAAAATTTATTCAACGACGAAGAAAAGAATACTCATAATGAAGAAAATGAATTAGAGTTTTCAATTTATAATAATAGAGGAAAGAAAATAACAGATCAAAAAACTGGAACTAAAAAAAATGTTGTAAATTATGATACAATAGAACAAAATGAAGAGAGAAGAACAACAACAAGGTTAGAAGACACAAGCAAAATGGAACGACCAAAAAGGAAATGCACAAAAATAACTACATATAAAGAACATGAAGTTGTAAAATGTAGGAATAGAAAGAAAAATGACGGATATATTGAAACTTCTGAAATAATAGAAGATGAAAATGAAAAACCACAAGAAGAATTAGTTGCTGCGATGGAAATATCCTGTCAAGAAGCACTAAATGGTGAAAATGGAGAAGACTGGAAACAAGCAATATGTGATGAATTTATTTCTATGATAAAAAATGGAGTATGGAAGATAGTAGACCTTCCGGAAAAGAGAAAAGAAGTTGGGTGTAGACTTATTTTAAGTAATAAGCACAATTCTGACGGAACTATTGAAAGAAGAAAAGCTCGATTAGTCGCGCAAGGTTTCAAACAAATTCCTGGGATTGATTTCCATGAAACTTTTGCACCGGTTGTTAAATTAAAGTCAATACGCCTTATTATGGCACTAGCAGCTGAATTTGATTTAGATATTCACCATATAGACATAAAATCTGCTTATCTAAATGGTGATATTGACGAAGAAATTTATATGAAGATTCCAAAGGAATTAGAAGAATCTTTAAATGAAATAATTAATAACAGAAAAACAGACACTGAAACCAAAAATACTGCTCAGGAATGGCTAGAAGAAATTAAGAAAAAGGAGAAGAAGACTTGTCTATTAAAGAAATCAATTTATGGCTTGAAACAATCTGGACGACAATGGAATCAAAAGCTAGAAATGAAACTTAAAGAAATGAATTTAACACAATTGAAAACAGAACCATGTATTTATTTCAGAAAAACAAGAAGAGACACAATATTAATTGCAATTTTCGTTGATGACATAATAATTGCAGGTAATAATTTACAAATCATAGAAAATTTTAAAAAGGAATTATCTAATATTTTTGAATTAAGAGATCTGGGAAAAATTAAACATTGTTTAGGAATTGAATTTACACATACGGAATCAGGGGGTGTAGAATTATCACAAAAGAAATACATAATAGAACTTTTGGAAAGATTCCACATGGAAAATTCAAATCCTACAAAGATTCCATTAGAAACAGGACTAAAACTTGCGAAACCAGAGAATAAATCGGAAGAAATAATGGAAAAATATCCATATCAAAATTTGATTGGATCTTTGATGTATTTATCTGTTGGAACAAGACCTGATATAACGTTTGCAGTCAATTATTTAAGCCAGTTCAACACTAATTATGGTAAGGAACACTGGACAGCTGCAAAACGCATTTTAAAATACTTAAAAGGAACCATGGAATATAGACTTAAATACAGAAAAACTGGAAATAAATTGGAAGCTTATTCAGATGCAGACTGGGGATCATGCGTAAATGATAGAAAGTCATATACAGGATATGTTTTTATTTTGGCAGGTGCACCAATTAGTTGGGAAGCTAGAAAACAGAAAACAGTAGCTCTTTCAAGCACTGAAGCAGAATACATGGCGTTAAGTGAGACTACTAAGGAAATGGTATATTTAAAAAATATTTTACAGGAATTAAACATGGACCAGAACAACTTAAAAATATATTGTGATAACGTTGGAGCAGGACTTCTAGCCAAGAATAATGTTTATCATACGAGAAGTAAACATATTGACTTAAAACATCATTTTATCAGAGAAGCTGTTGAAAATGGAATAATGAGTATTGAATACATTTCAACAAAAGATATGACTGCAGACATTTTAACAAAAAGTTTAAATTTGGAAAAGCACAAGTTATGTGTAAGAAAACTTAATATGTCTACATATATACAAAATGTTGATTGAGGGGGTGTGTTATAATTAAATTACTGTACAATCAAAATGTATATATGTATCCATAGTAACGTTGTTGTCAAATAGTGTATACGATATGTCATATGTAAAAATATTGTTGTAAATATATTAATTATTAATAAACGTTAATCACTGCATAAAATCACTCTGTTAATAGCGTTAATACAATATTTGTTAACGCGAGGCGCTAACTCACCCTGTAGAGAGGCTAATATTAACTGCACGCGCATGCGCTGTTACGTTGAATTTTAACAGGAGTATTTATTTAGTATTTTAGTCAAATGCCAAGAGAATTTTAACCTAATATTTCGGTGTTGAATTAAATATTCAGTGGCGAAATTTATTTTAAAAATGGAATAGAAATGTTTGGTCCTGTGATACTCATTATAACAGTGTATTAAAAAATATATAACTTTATTCAACTTTTGTTTAGTCAATTTATATACTACATTGTATTATAACCTGGAATAACACTGTTGTGATCGTCATTATCAATCTCATCAATTGTTTCTTCAAATAATTTAAACCAAAATGACGGTAATAATGTTGAAATTCTTTCTGTAGATGATTTTAAATTCATAAGAGTAGAATGCAAAATTGGAACCAATATATGTGCGATAACATCTATATATAAATCTCCCGCCTATAACAGTGAAATATTCATAGAACACTTAAATAAATATATAAGGGAAAATTGCTGTAAAAAAATTTAAATAATTACGGGTGACATTAATATTGATATTTCACATCTTAATAATTCACAAGTAATAAAGGATAAATATTTGGATTTGATGTATGCTAACGGGTTTGTCTCATATATTAACGGATTTACAAGAATTGTCAAAAATAGCAAAAGCTGCCTTGACCATTTTTTTGTTAAAAATAGTGTTAATAATATTCCAATACACTCATTTATTTTGCACTCAAAAATCTCTGACCATTCACCAGTTATTCTAAGTCTACAAATAAATTCTTGTCCGATAAATTTAAATAAAAATAAATTAAATAAACTACCTATACTTAATTATAGAAAAATTAATAATATTTTACAAAATTATAATTGTAATAATATAAAGAATAATAATTTGGATATCTACAGCGAAAATTTTGTAAATTGTCTACAGTCCGCAATTAAAAAATCTAGTTTTTTTGTAAATATTAAACACAAAGATATAAAACGTTCTCCATGGATAACAACAGGTATCGTGAAATCAATTAATATCTGGGACAAATTGTTTAAAAATCTAAAATATGATCCTGGTAACCAGAAGTTATTGCACATATATAACCACTATAAAAAACGAATTCCAATTCTGATCAGGGCTGCTAAGGAAAATTACTTCTCCAAACAAGTAACAGATGTAAATTCTACTAATTTATGGAAAATTTTAAATAAACAAAAACAGGAAAACAAAATAAATGAACTAGTAATTAACAAATCAGTGCTAAAAGAACCTAAAATTATTGCAAATACTTTAAATGAGTATTTCATTAATATCGGGAATAACTTAAATAACAAAATTAAATCATCAAACTCTAACTTATTTCACTGTGTGAAACTGAAAATATTATGGAATCATTTTTCTTGCTACCCACGTCAGAAATGGAAATTGAATTAGTTGTTAAAAGTCTGCCAAATAAAAAATCCTCTGGAACTGATAAAATTAACGTTCAAATCATAAAAAATATTTTGACCAATATTGGTTCACCATTATGTAATATTTTTAATACGTGTTTCAAAACAGGGTATTTTCCAAAATGTTTTAAGTCATCGGTTGTAACACCGTTACACAAAGGAGGAAATCTTACTGATATCAACAGCTATAGACCAATCTCAATCATTAATACTTTTGGGAAAATTTTGGAAAAATTAATGTTTAATAGACTACTGTCTTTCCTAGAGAAACATAAAATCTTGTCCCCCCAACAATTTGGATTCCGACCTGGGAAATCAACTACAGACGCTATAGTTTATCTCACAGATAACATTTATAATGCCGTCGATAAAGACCGTGCAGCAATGGCAATTTTTTTAGATTTTACTAATTCGTTCGACACAGTAAACCACACGTTATTAATGGAAAAATTAGAAACGTATGGAATCTGGGGACTAACTCTACAACTTTTAAAAAATTACTTGTCGGGAAGGGTACAACAAACAAGGGTAGGTGACACATTAAGTGATAAAAATGTACTTACATGCGGTCTGCCCCAAGGAAGTGAGTTAGCAACTTTGCTTTTTATTTTGTACACAAATGATATCTTTAAGATTAAACTTAATGCAAAAATTGTATCATATGCAGATGATACTGTCCTCTTTTTTGATGCAGTATCGTGGCATGACGCTTATAAATATGCAACAGATGACTTAAGACAAATTTAAAAATGGCTAGACTTTAATAAACTGATTTTAAACTCTGATAAATCTTTCTTTTTAACTTTTACTTGCAATATTTCAAATCAACCTGATCTAGACAAAATAGTGTTGCATAAGTGTGATGAGAATTCCGCAAACTGTATTTGCGCTACTACCCTGGTAAGAAAAAATAAAATAAAATATCTTGGAGTGATAATAGATCAGCACTTACGATGGAATTACCATATTGATCATGTGGCTGGCAACCTCCGTAAAACTATGTTTATTATAAAAAAATTAAGTCATATTTTTAGCTCAAATAAGTTACGAACCTTTTATTTTGGTCTAACACAATCTTTTCTCCAGTATGCAGTACTGAGTTGGGGAGGGGCACTTAATGCATACAAATCGAAGCTCTTTGTACTACAAAGAACAATTCTAAAAATTATATACCGCAAACCACGACTGTATCCCTCCAACCTCATTTTCAATGAAACTCATATTAACGACCTAAATAAAATATACATTTCTGCAATCGCCAGTCACATTATCAAAAAACCGTCCCTATTGTCATTCTTATCACACTCATACAGCACTAGGCTGATGACAGCAAATCAGGCAGTGCAGAATTTTTTATAAATACAAAATGAAAAACTATTATTATTTCTATATGCATAATGTCTATAATCTATTCAATAACTTTCTGGAATTATTTGATAAAGAAACTAATGTTTACAATAATAAGCAAAAAATTAAAAAATGGCTAAATTCTCTAAATGTGACAGATGTAAATAACATTCTTGATATATAATCATGTATACTGTAATTCTATAATCTAAGAACATATTAATTTTTAATATCTTTGAAATTATTTTGCAATGGTCCAATATTAATGCTTTTTTTTTTAATTTTTTTTTTTTTTTTTTACTCTTGAAGTATTAAATCTTTTTGATACAAATACTCATTATATTGTACTATTCTAGCCTAGTACTATCAGCAATGGCAAACGTCCAAAATAAAGGTGTCTGCATTAATATTAATTTTTTATATATTTCATTACCTACTTACATACTTTTTTTATTTTTTATTTTTATTAATTTTTATTAATTTGTTAATTCTTTTCTTTTTCTCTTGTATTTTTTTTTTGTACTTTTTTGTACTGCGTAACCTTATCAGATTAAATACCTAACACTAATAAGCCACGTACTGAACACTGTTCATTGTGGTGTTACTTCTTTCGAAGTCAATTTGTTTTATATTTCTCTATGTATCTGATGTAACTGATAAAACTGTGTATAATGTATAGAAAAATATTAAATAAATTATTATTATTATTATTATAACAGTTTATCTAATTTTTTAATAATATGTGAATTATATGTTCATTCTATTTTTAAAAAGGTGTTTGGTGATATTAATTATTAAATTTGATTTATTACGTTATTTCTACCCTGGAATAACACTGTTGTGATTGTCATTATCAATCTCATCAATTGTTTCTTCAAATAATACACCATTAAAATGTACTGCGATATTTTGAAACACGGCGGAGGCATAAGTGAAGTTTTGTAGCTTTCAGCGGATTATAATTTTAAGTTCTGTGTCTCAACAAAAACCAAAACTGCTCTCCAATACTTCATTTCCTTCCTTTCTATACAATTACTTGAACTTGCGTCTAGGCTACTTGTATAACAAAAATTATGAAGCGTCATTCTTATCTCTACTGTAAAGAATTCACTTTAAAAAGTAATAGAAAGTTGATTAATATTCCTACCGTCTTGTGTTCATTCATTTTTTTTTTTTTTTTAAATAACATGACATTTACTTAAACAGGATCAGCCATTTTTGCAAACTAAACACTGGCGTTAAGTTTTAAAGCCACCGTTTCGGTTGGCGCTTATTGTAGAACTTTAACTGGCTATTTTAACCGCCGCGCTATAATTTTAACTCATATATGTTTATTTAAAAATGGTGTTAAAAAAATTAACGTCAGTTTCTGACGCTAAGATTTTAACATCATGCTTAGAGAATAGACTCGAATATCATTTATTGAAATAGAAATAATTAATTTACAGAGCTAGACATGTTTAGCAGCCATTTTACGTGTTCTTCATATTCACTCACTACTCACACATACTCTCAGTTCACACTTCACTTAGATTGACACAAGCGCACTTCACTCCGCACCATGGGCGCCGTGTTACTCGACAGTCTGGGGCATAATATGTAACATATGTATATATATTTTTCTACGACACAAAATTCATATTTTTCAAAAAACTAATCTAATCAAGAATCCCTGTTGAACTATTATGGTTCCCATCAATGTTCATTATGGTTTTTTTTTTTTTTTTTAAAGATTTTTAGATCAACCATCTTATGAAATAGGGTGCGGGACAAAAGTTTTTTGACATATTTTTGGCGAAAATTTCATTTCTAACATAAACTGATTGGCTGTATGAGGAAACTCGAGGCCATAAAATAGAAGGAAAAAAAAAAAAAAAAAAACATAAACTGATTTTTCAAAAATAAAAATTTGCTTGTTGATCGACGCATTAAGAAATTTCATTTGATTTGAAAAAATAATTATTTTTTCTAAGTACTCTAATTTTAGTTCTAACTTTCAGTATTTTTCCTATATGTGGATCAAAGAGTTGTATAAACATATTAAATTTCAACTTTCTATGTTAAGCCGTTCATCTAGAATTTATATCGTACAGACAGACACACATTAGTGGCGTTATAAGGTTTTTCTGGTGGTCATACCTACAAAACCCTAAAAAGGGGGATCAATATCATTGATGTCTACCATTTCCAAAATATTTTTAAAATAGCGTTTAATCGAATAGTCGAATGCATGGAGAAGAGTGTAATTATAATATTGAAGTAACATGTTTTCTAAGAAGGTCGTTCAACAAACACAACACTTGTGAAAATTCGGGGTTGTGTTAATGAAAATTTTGTTTATGATGTGAAGGGGCAAGTGGATGAAGGTGTTATGTTACAAATTTTAAGTTCTGAGTTAATTGACATTTAGTAAGTTATTGTGTTTTTAATTTTCCGCTGGATCTCCGCTTGTCACATTACTGCATTTTTTCTTGTTTCGCAACTGTCTGATACCTAAAAAAACTACTTGAAGTCATTGTACATAACACCTTTATCTATCTGTATCTTCCAAAATATAGATAATTGGAAACTGAGTGATGTGGTTAGCATAAAAGAGGATTATACAACCTCATTCCTACGAAAATTCCAAAATTTCAAAAAATGCTACATTCACTTGCCCTGTCAAGTTTATTATATATGGTATTAGTAGTATTTGTGGATTTTTCTAAAGTATTTGATCGTATTAGCGAGGTAAAGTCCTACCTGGTTTATCTGTCAAATCAAATATTCCTAGGATATCTTTTACATTTTCTTCCTAACCACCTTTCAATTTATCTATTTCGTAATTCAATACATCGGCTAATATTTCACACTTTATTTTATTGAAATAAAGTAACTAGAATTCCTCTCTCTTCGTCTTCAACTAAAAATATATTATTGCCATACTGTTTTTCATTGTGAAACACATCATTTTCAGACCTATTTTATTATTTCCACACATTTACTTTGAACACTTCACCTATATTTTTATTTTTGTTTGATTCGTTTTTCGTTTGTGGCGAGATTCGATGCTGTGATTATTTGAAATTGTCAAATCGAGAGGGTGAAAATAACGTTTGATACGTTATTGAAAGAAATGATATATAACGGTAGATGTCACCAGAGGGTTAAGGTTTACGACCCTCCCCGTATTTTTTAAAATTGATTGACGGCTCGTATTAGTTTGATATGTTTCCCTTTATTCTTCACAAGGACGTTTATCATATTTGAAAATTCGATTTGACTTCAACGAGATAAAATATTAAAAAGCGTGAAAGGTGCAGAATTAACTAATTATTTTTTACATTAGATATTTGTTGATACTGCTAAATTAATGGCAAGATTAACATAGCCATAAACAAATCTGGCAGATAAATGGCAAATTATCTTTTTTCTAGTGTTGCAATCCTGCTGAATGTTGACTATCATTAGGGCTAGTATAATCATGCACACATCTACAAGGAACAGAGAAATGGCGCTTTCCATTTCTGATTCTCCATACCAGTCTCGGATATGTTTCAACAAAGATGTTTTTCTTCTTTAAGTGCCTATTTATCCTTAATCTTTCTTTGTATAATTAATTTTAACTGTCTTTGTCTTACGATGTATAATCGCAGGATGAGACCGAAGTATTGGAACTTGCTTCTTTTTTATTTTTAAAAATTTTATTAAAGGTTATTTAGGTACGTCAAGTGTGGAGGTTTATTGTTGGCACCTTGTAGTGGTTATATTGTTTTGCAATTATGAGAATATTTTGCATCACATATAGTGGTACAGTTTTGTGTTACATTCACATTACAATTAATTACAATTTTGAAATATTTATATAAGGTTACATGAAACTTATTTTATTTGTGGAAAAAGGTTTGTATCTTCTAGAAAATGTATTATGTATATAGATATTTTATGAAAATGGATACGTTATTGCTATTGAAGTGCTCTACGGTCAGCGTTGTTTGGCACTCTTCGCACTGTGGTGGTTGTTGGTGTTGAAAAGCGTGTGTTAACCATGTATGTCCAACTCTCTCTTGATGACAGTTTGAATCTTTCTACATCCGTTCACTACCATGGATCAATGCTTTCTTTTATTCTTCTTAATTTGTTATTGCAGTCGCATCATATGTTTGGATGGATTCTTCGCATGTTGTCTGATTGTTAGTTACATCTTCAGGGCCGCCGAGAGGACTTCTGGGGCCCCGGGGAGAAACTTTCTTTGCGAGCCCCGGGTAACGATCAGTTCTATACTCGGGGCCGTCAAGAGGGTGAAAACTAATTCTTTTAGCTCAGACTCTGGACCATATACAAATGAAGCGGGAATTTTTATTATAATACAGGTGAAAATACAACTGAAGACCTAAAAAAAGGTCCTCATTTCCAAAATACAAGTGAGTGCTGGCCACGTGCCCCTGTCACTTGCCTCGATGCCAGGCCGTTCCTACGGTTCTGTCCAGGACCCTGGGGCCCCAGGAATTTTTACCGGCTACCCCCCCCCCCCCTCTTGTTGGGCCTGTGCATCTTTCTCAAGCTGTGTCCGCCTTCCCATTGCCGGGTATGCCGATATGGAATGGGATCCATACGAATATTAAACTGATGTTATTACTATGTTCAAGTGTAGTTATTTTGTCTTGGATTTTTTGGATCTGAATTAATTCTGGGTATATATTTTTTTTATAGCAAGTAGTGAACTAAGTGAGTGTATAAATTACGAAATTTCTGTTTGCTTTGTGTTCTATGTTTCTTAATCTTATGGGCTTTCTACAGAGCGTAAACTTCGACTGTGAAAATGCTGGTGGACGTAGATAGTTTGTATTTGAAGATCTCATCTTTAACTACTGCAGCTCCAACTTGGTCAAGGATTCTTGATGCGTCAGTGTATCCTTGGTACTGATGTTTCAATCGGAGGAAAAGCTTCTTGTATATTTCTTTATTGGTATTTTCTTTGTTGAAATTCGACAGTTCTGTGTTGCACTTTAATTGATTCCTTAATTGACATAATTCCTAATTCCTTACACAGCCTAAAGATTTCCTTGTTTCTGATTTTATCAACTCATGATATTTTTAGGATTCTTCTGTATACCGATATTCAGAGGCATATCCAGGGTATGAAAGGGATAGCACGTGCCATGGGCGCCTTGTCACGGTAGGGTGCGTGGGGAGCGCTTTTTTTGATTGTGTTTCCTTTTTTATCGTCATTTGGATTCAGTTTCTCTTGCATTTTTTCCGTCAGTTGGATACTGTTTCTTTTTCTACCCTTAACGCCATTTCACCTCGATACACCCCTACCGATATTTCCAAGGCTTCTATATTTTTCCTTATAGATTTAGTAAGTGTCTTTTTTCCCATTTCGTACAGGAAGATGGAAAAAATGAATTATTTTTTCATTTAAAGTCTGAACTTATTTTTATTACATTTTTATTACGCGAATACATTGATTTTCACAAAGGCTCTAGTTGCTTGTGAAGTTTGTAACCTAATTTCCTTCTTCTATATCTCACTTATTATTTAGAGTACATCCTGATAGCATTAAAAAAATCTAATCGAAGTAAATTTAATTAAGTTTCAATAAGCTAGTAGTAATTCATCTTATTTTATTTCTAAAATCACCAATAGGCTAAAATGTTAAAAGTAAATCTTAAAATAATCAACTATAAAATGTCTTATAGAAATATTTTTATTAATCTTTTTTTTTTTGTAATTTTACTTAGCGGGACAATTTTAAATCAAATTTTAATATTGGTTTATCTAATTTTATCTAGCTCTTTTGTCACCCACATACACAGACCTACAAGTCTACTATATCGACTTGTTGAACCAACAGATGTGGTAGAACTGATTATCAATGTATCCAAGACAAAAGCAAAGAATATTAACACAAATAATGCCAGTCAACTTCAAATAAATGACGAAGTAATATAAGATGTACGGATACATTTTGTTATCTGAGCTGCAGTATTACTACTGACGGAGGCAGGCCATCAACTAAACTGTAATTGTAAATTGAGAAATGTTTACCATCTTAATGTACTTTGCACTTGCTGCAAAATAAGTACATTTACATTTTATTGCTCATGAATGAACTTTCGTAAACTATTTTGTTCCATTTTTCTTGGAACTGAAATACTTTTGCTAGTAGAGTTTATTTATAAAATTACTTATTACATATAGATGTCACCATTCAGTTATTTTGTAATACGTTTTAGAGATTTTGTACTTTCTAATACCAGGGTACCAATCTAAATCAGAAAAAAATTATTCAGTAATAAATCAAAAATATAATTTAAGCTGCTAATTCATCTTCCTTCGCACACCACAATTTCTTCAAAACTGCAATCCTCTTTAAAAACACCAAGATCGGACTCTACTAAATGACAGTACGCCTCAGAATTAGGCTCAGCACCGGTGCGACGACTTCATACAACGACTTTAACCAAGTTACAAGGACGAGACCTCACCAATAAGTTATGTAATTCACTATACTTTACATGCCGATCGATCGTTCTATGTAAACTTTCAATAACGTATTTGCACTACTCGTACCCAACTTACGTCCGTAGATTTTATTTTCGTGTGCTAAATATGAATAAATTCAGATAAGCATGTGTATTTTATATATGAAGCGTTTCTATTGCAGCTATGACTAGAGCGAATGAAACAGGACAATAGTTTTAGCTTACCATCCAAACCAATAGCATTACTTAATTTTTATGATCTTCTAGATTGAACCATATCCTTTCTCTGGTGGCCTCTGGTTCTAAAAATATCGTTTTTTTTTGAATTAATGATTTTTATAATATAAATTTACTGTGTGTTATTATCAAAAGAAAGCTCTTGAAACGAAGATTAAGGAAACATTAATTATTTTGTTAATTAATGGCTAAATTATGGCTAATATGCAATGGATTTTTGTATTTATAACAAAATTGGTATGTGTCTTCTTTTGAAATTAGAAATATGATTTTAAAAAAATGCAGCATAGAACCGAGTTCTTGTGTGTAAGGAGCCTACAGGCGGAGCGCCTACTGTTATACGCCATGCTTCAACCTATTGTTTGAATTAGTTTTTTGTTTTTAAGGTATCATATAAGAATACATAATTTTAAGTAGTGAAATATTTATAAATCAAATGACACATTGTTAATATCGAAATATGTTTTTGAAATTTAAAAAAATGTCATTTATCAAGATACGAGTATTTCTTATTAATTTAATGAAATCTTAGAATTTTTTAATTTAAATTTTATTGTGATGTAATTTTCGCAAATTACGTAAATATAGTTTTAAAAAAATTAATGGAAGCTCATAGTTTGTTGCTCAAATAACGAATAAAAGTTAGTTAATTAAAAATTTTGGCATACAGCAACTATGGCTATTTGCCCCAATAACGAATAAAAAAAAATAGATTTGAAGTGTGAATTTACACAAATTCAGGGTTTTGTAGATATTTTAAGCATGTAAGAAGCCAACAGAATGCTAGATGTTTAAATATATTTGTTTTTTAGGTACAAATAAAAATTATTATCAAAAAGATTTTTATCAAAAAAATATTCTTAGACATCCAGCATACTGTTAGATTCTTACACTTATTAAATATCTACAAAATCCTGAATTTGTGAAAATTTACACTTCACATTATCAAATCTATATATCGACCTGATCGAAATGATAGATCGACCCTTGACAACCTGTCAAGGATGAAATTTGTAGTTAATAATATTGCGAACTTTAACAGCTTATTATTTGACATTGGCTTAGTATTTTACCGTTCTGTTTTTTTTTTTTTTTTTTGGAAAGTTACACATCTCGCCTGTTTAAAGAAATCATTGTATACTCTAAAAAATATCAAAAACTTTGTTAAAAATTATTTTTTTTTGAAAATGGAACGGTCAGAAATTCGCACTATTATGAAGTATGAGTTCTTAAGTGGAACTACGGCATCGCAGACCGCGCGAAACATTAATAGTGTATTTGGCTCTAGTGTTACTACGCAGCAGACAATATCGAATTGGTTCGCCAAATTTCGTACAGGTAACTTCAAAACCAAACAAAGAAAAGAAAAAAAAAACTGGCTCACAGCAGAAATATATTGCAACCAACTGGACGAATGATGCAAAAACTTAAAGAAAAACAGCCTAGATTGGTCAACAGATCGACTCTTATTGCATGAAAACGCTAGACCACACACTGCACAAATGACTCTGGCTAAACTACAGGAATTGGAGTTGGAACTTCTTCATCATCCTCCATACTCACCAGACCTAGCCCCCACTGACTACCACTTCTTCCGCAATTTGGACAACTTTTTAATAGGAAAATAGTTTAATTCCGACGATGCTGTAAAACTGGCCTTCCAGGAATTCATTGACCCTCGTCCGCCAGGGTTTTATACCACCGGCCTGAACAACATGCCGCTTAAATGGCGAAAGTGTATAGACAATATAGGTGCAGACTTTGATGAATAAAATAATTCCTTATATTTGTAAGTTATCAACCAACTTTGCCTTTTTTTCTACAAATTTCGTCTTTGACGACCTAATATTATCTGTTTTATTCCACATCAAAGCTTGGTCATACATAATATTACCAAGAAAACAGATGTTATTTTCTAATGTACTATATACTAGCCACTAGAAAAATTGCTCATTACTTACAGATTAGGATTCCATGAAATTGTTTACAGTGAATAGACACAACAGTGAAGAGATCTCAAGAAACGTCTGTAAAGAACAGTTTTATTTTGTTTCTGAGATACTCCACCATTCAGTCAACCATTTATAATCTCGGTTGACTGCGGTAACATGGAAAGAACAAATAAAATAAGAATGGCGCAGGAAATTGATAACAAGAGCAACAATTCTTGTGTAGGAGTCCAAATATTTCTACAATTGAAGTACTGTAAGTGATTGGAGGCACTTAGTAAATGGATTTCGTTTGCTTTTATAAAATCAAAGAAGTAGATAACGGAGTTGAAAGATATACGACCAGTATTCAAATAATACTAACATTTAGAAACAGTATCACATTTATTTTACGAAGTAATGAAATTATTTTAATGTAAAATATCAGTTTAAATTTCAATGGCGTATGGTCTAGGTATGTGGGGCCTGAGCCTCCTAGTCTGGAAAAAGATTTTCAGGTTTAGTTTTAGGACTTAGACTAAAACTACAGAAATACAAATACCAATTTTATTTCTTGCAGACTTGATAATGAATACAGATTATTCGACACTATTCTTCAAAATATCCATTGTCTAAATTATTTTACACTTATTTCCTGACCGCCAGTATTGAACTTTAAGTTCATTCATTGTCGAATTATATCTGGTGGTACGTGGACTACTCAGCGAAATTACATGAAAGATTTGAAATTTTCAGATTAAGGTACTTTTGCCTAAGGCGTGCTATTTTAAACTTTATTTTGAACGTTTGGTTTGCACTTGTCTGCAAAAATTGATAGTATATTTAATAAAATCCTGACCTACAAGTATTACTACAATTTTCTATCAATTTATTATCAAATCAGGATATATTTAATAAATATAAAAAATATAAATATACTTTTTATAATTATGCACCAATAAGAAGTTGTGATGTAGAGAGGTCTTTTTCTTTTTCAATGAAGTATATATGGTACATTGAAAAGAACTAATTTTTCTGATGAAAATTTAGAATAAATACTTAATGATTTATTTAAATAATTAAAAACTTATTACTTTCATAAATATTATTATTAATTATTATTATTATTATTAAGAAAAGAAAAAAAACTCACTACACCACATACCAAGTCGAAAAATGTCTTACTATTATTATTACTGATATTGAAATTGCATTTATTTTGCTTGTGTATACTATTTATTAATAATAAATAATCGCGTTTACAAACTTTTTCATTTTTCATTTTTTTACTATTTGGAAATAAAGACCAACAAAAAACAAAAGAAAAAAAACACTTGTACCGCAATGAATTCTTATCTGAATAACGACATCTCATTATTTTGGCATTATATCCGAGATGATTCCAGTCACTCCTTTGCCATTGGTCAGTTTTTGATAAATTATTCAATTTTTATACGCTACACTATTTGTCAGCAGGGCACATTACAAATATATATAATTGCTTTTTATTTCTACAGATAACACATGTGCCGCTTTTTATAAAAAAAACACCTACTTGAAGTACCGTTGCATATATTTGCCGGTCTATACTTATTTCATTAATAGTTAATTTTATCAATGGTTGGAAATACCAGGCCTAAAATAATTATTAATAAAATTTAACTTCTCAGTCAATTACTGAATAAGTTACGAAGAATACGAATAAATGAATTGCAAAAATTATGGAAAAGTAAATTATATATTCATACGGATATGGATACTATGCTACTGGTGAGTGAATTAAACAGAATTATCTGCCAAGTTTTTTACAGACTTTGGCAATGACCAATTAAAAATCTAATTGTTCAGTATTCATAAACAAACTTTTTAAAATAGAATATATGCTATTTGTTAATCAAATAGATGCCTCTTATAAGTACGCTGATGGATAGTGAATAATTAGATTTTTAATTGGTCATTGCATATATTTCTCAGGTCTCTAATGATAATGTATGAATTGCAATTATAAATAATGAATAAAGATTGAAAGATATGTAGTTAGGTTCTCTATTAGATATGGGCTGGTGGAATAGTGTTATTATACTGAAGCCAACAAAATAAGAAGAAGAATAAAAAATTACAGCAGTTCAAGATTAAATCTTTTATAAAGAGATGTTAGCTACCAGGTCTTTCCTTTAGTTACCCCTTTTGAAATGAAGCTATCACGATAAATATAAAGTTAGTTTAAATCTATTTAATCACAGGATAAATTTGCTTTTAAATTCTAAATTTTATAACGTAATATAAACACATTCCTTTGTTTGTAAGATACTAATTAAAACACTTCGTAAAATCCAATTCAAAGAGAATATTAATATTCATAAAATTGCAGTGTTTATATTTTAAATATGCTGTGAAATGTTTGACGAGGATTATTTCAGTAATGTACAAGATACTGCAAATTGAAAGCAGTTTATTATACTTTATTTACGCTATAAACCAGCGGTGGCAAACTTTGTTGACAGATACAGTCAAACGTGCGAAATCTTCAGGGAGATATCACAAATATTGGCAGCATTGGTAAACTAAGAAAAAAAAAAATAAATAAATAAATAAAATTTATATCCCAATGTGTCTTAAAAAGAAAGCTTTCAAACTATGTGTTATGCCCGTCTTAATCTACAGGGCGGAAACCCTAACACCAGCTAAAGCTTTTGCTAAAAAGCTTCAAGTAACCCAAAGGGCTATGGAAATTAAGACGGAAAAACAAACAAATAAAGCGGATCGAAACAACCAATAGAAAAGATTATGCTGATATTTATAATTCAATCTCGCAACCCATGTTATTTATTTTTCTCTTTATAACAAACTTTACTTTACTTTATTTAAGTAACTAATACAAGTGACTATTTAATGGCGAGACGACGTCACTGGCAGTTTTAATAATTTGCCGTTTCATACACATCGTAGCAGGCGATTATGCGCGCATGCGCGTAGTAGACACTTCCACAATGTCCAAATTATTGAGTCAATGATTTCCGGCAGCACACACGGCAGCACATAATCTCGCCATTAAATAATCACACCGTAAGTCTGTTCGTAAAGTAATTTTAACGAACTCCTATGAAGTCTGCGCTTGCGTCTGTTGATAATAAACCATTGGAAATTACTTTGCGAACAGACCTATTATGTTATTTGTTTATTTTACCAGATAATCAATGTTTCTAAGATTTTTAAAACTAATACTCTGTAATACTCTGCCTGCGTTGGGTCTCGACACTCCACACTCGGCTATCCTATACCCACTCATTAAAAACAAATTTAATAAATTTGTAAAAAAATGACGTTAAATTTTGAAACTAAACACTTGTAATGATGACGTGGCATTTCTAACTTATTAAATGAACTCTTTTCAACTATAATATTTATATTACAAATTCAAAGCTACTGTATGTCAGTCGTATTTCAACTGGCATTATTTGTTATGAGAAAATTATAATGCTGACCAAACATTTCAACTTCAATCAAAAGTTACTGTCACGAAGAAAAAATATCATAGGATTACCGTCTTCCGCAGAGTCGCAAGTTGCCATATTATTCAAAATCAACATCAAGAATTTATATAAAGATCATTCCATCTTCTAATGTTACAAATAAAAAATTAAAAACAATAAATTTATACTAAGTTAAATATAACCAAAACTACTGAAACTACTGTAAAAATAAAATTAATAAACAAGAATTTAAGAGAGAAATTTCGAAGAATTTTGGTTTGACAACTGTTTATCTTAAAACCCTTTGAATTAATACCCCATAATAAATAAATATTGTGTTAAGTTCATTACATACTTATCAAGATTTTTGACATTGTCATGGTCTGCTTCAAATATCTTAGGTTGTGAAGAGACGCATTAGCGTCCGAATGTATTCAATGTTTTAAAAAGTGTTCAGGGGTCAGGAGTTCCAGTGAGTTTCGTAAGACCAATGAATGGCCAGAGACAGATTATGAGTACACAAATTTAGTAGCTTTTTTTACATATACATTTGTAGAAGATTATCCCTCTCGTCCAAAGCTACAAGGGTGAAAATAAACGGTATTTGAAGCCGCGAATTAACAGCAACAAGGTCATTACTTTATGGTTTAACACTGACTACCAACAACAATAAAAACTTCCTTAAAGATTGTCATTTATTTACCTTCTTTTCCTTCAGACATTCAAGTTTGTTCAATACTGGACATAGTCCTCTCCTTTTTGCTTCCAACTTGGCCGGCCCTTTGCTCGTTGCAACCAATAATTTCGATTACCTCTTTTATATCGTCAGACTGCCACGTTCTGTGGGAACCAGCGGGTGTGCGTCAAATAATTTTTACTCTGTCTAGCATAGGCGATCTGTCTACTCAGTGAATACGGCAGTGGATCAAGATTACTCGACTACACTTATGTGTAGTACACTGTAAGTTCTAAAAAAATGGGTGCTACTGAATCGAAAAAAATCGCCAAGGCCTCAAGCGTGATTCAGAACACCGCTGACAGTTGAATTTACTTTCTCTAAACTAACGTTGTGGAAATGTTCCGTTCCCAAAATTGACATTTCATGCATGACATAATTAAAACGAAATTCATAAGAGTAGATCCCAGTATGTTGACAAAAAAAAAAGGAAACACCTCGTCAAGGTGAGACGTGCGTGTCTCAAGGAAAACGGGATGTAAGTCCGATCACTAATAAAAACCTGGGCGTGTAGGTCCGCAACTAAATGTTTGACTGAGTCTACCAAATCGAGAATAATAACCGAATCTTAAGGAAAGTTCGCTCCACACTTAAAATTTATGCCCCAGCTAAAAAAAGGTACGTATGCTGGTAAACGCTTAATTATTTACAGATTATGACTGGATGGGTATAGAAATCTCCGGGTACATGTTCCGTGGCCGTTATTTCACCAGGTTGCACCAGAATATAAATTCTATAAAAGTTGGCCTTTGTATCCAAGCTTTTTATTTAAAACAAAATCGTTTTTATTTATTTTACCATGACACCCTTGATTCTAAATAATTCGAATTTGTTATTTGAGGTGCATTCGGCATAATTTACACAAGAAACGTTCGGTATAAAGTTTTTGTGTGCTCTGTGCTGCACGAAGATCGTTCGGCAAATATCGTGCAGTGCAGTTTGTGTTGCACAATCGTCACAAGTTCAGATCGTGTAGCAATCTGTGCAATAGTGTTTTTCACAAAAAATATAAGTTATTATATCTACAAAACAATATGAGTGAAAACAATCAAGATATCATTGCTTATGCATGCAGCATTTGCAAAATAATTAGTACAGACATGAACCTCATGATGGAACATGTAAATACACTCAACATTTTTCTGGGTACAAGAAGAAATGTACTTTAAATTGATTTGTATTCATGTTTGGAACATTCTCTCTGCATATTCAAACACTTTTTCCAAAATATTTTCTGGTTTGGAAAATTCTTCTGAATTGTCTTCCTCATCAAATAAAATTTGTTTTATATTACTTAAAAGCATCCCAAAACCTTCATGCTTCATTTTTATATTATCGTACAAAACAAGTAGCAGGACACAGACTTCATGTAATCAAACACACATAATTTATTTGTGCACAAAAAAAAAAACAAGGTTAGAATAACAAGAATAACTGCACAATCTGAACAAAGCGTTCGTATTTGACTTTCTTGCACATTGTGCACAGTGATCACGTGACAAAAAACTTGCACGACACAGAGTTAACGCTGCTTATGCCGAACGAACCTTTGTTCAGTGAGTGCGTTCAGATTGCGGCGCGATATTTGAACGTAACAAGACCACCTTTTAGGTCAGCCTTCACTTCGCTTGCTATATCTGGGACTTCGGAGGACAATGTATGTGTTGCCCACTTTCATCTGTCCTTCTGATTGTATATCCAGCCCAGTTTTAAATACCTTTTTTTTACAGACATGGTACAATGTCTGCAACTTTTTTGCCGTATCTAGCTGGTATATTTCCTATCCCACAGGAATCGATAATGTTGATATGTGTGGAAATAAATATTAATTTTAAAAATAATCTTAATTGTTTCAACGTTTTACTAACATTTGTAGTAGTGTCAATCGATAAAGTTCAGCTTTTCAGGATTGAAATGGTTTTCTTCAAAACCAAGATCCATTTTCCTTACCCCTTACGTTAAATGCCTGTGTATAAAATACATATTTCTCGATTTAATCGTTTAAGAAGATATTGCTTAGAATGGATATAGTAATTTATATGAACTTTGACATTTTTATATTCTCAAAAATGTAAAAATAATGATAATAGCCGTGAAATCCTTACAGCTCGTAGGTAATTCAGGGTTAATATGTTGTAGCTAAATGGCCTTTTATATCATATATTTCAACTGATATTGACTGTTCAATACAATCCGAGTAAATAATGTGATTTACAGTTTATATCGCATTAAAATTCATGGCTGCAAACTTTCAAAAAATTCATGGCATTTTGCTTATTCAATAAATGCTCACATATATATATATAACATTACATATTTATGTTTAGGGTGGGTAGTTTAATATGTCTGTACGATTAGATTTATATTGTATTATTTACGTTTATTTTTACAATCGTGAGTCATTCCATGTGAAGTGTTCTGGAAGTCCACACTCAACCATCTCCGATTTGGCTGAAATCGGAAAAAAATCGAATATGAGAATATAATATCCCCATATTTCTGGCTGAACCTAGGTCAGTTTATTGATGATTTTGTGTTCAACAGTAATTTTGTCCTGCAATATCTCCACATCCAGTGAGTAATCAGGCTGATAATGTAGCAATACACTAACATATACATATATTTTTAATAAGCAGTGTTGTAATAGATACATTTAAAAAAATATCTAGATACAGATACCTAAGAAAAAATATATCTAGATACAGATACAAATACAAAATTATAAAAAATATCTAGATACAGATGCATGCCAAAATGTTTGTATCTAGATACAGCTAGATACTTTTGAAAAAAACATTGAAAAATGAAAATACCATCTAAAAATATGTTTAAAAAATAATTTTTTATTGAAATACATAATAAGCTAACATTAACATTAACAATGCATTATAATTAAACAAACAGTGCATAATAATTAGTATTATACAGGTTGTTCAAAACTAACCGTAACGTCACAAAAATCCCACTAAATTCAAGGTAAAACACTATTCTACGAAATAATTTTGTACTAAATAACGTATGTATTATGTTAGTCACATGTACTAACGTATAAGACTAATGTTAGTCTTATAGATACGCAGCTATGTTCCTGTTCAGGGGAAGTTCCTTTCAATCAAATTTGAGCCCTAATTTTTGATCACTAATAAAAAAATACTGATAAGAAATATGTGATTTTTTTTTTGACATTCCATACAAATTTAATTTATGAAAAAAAATGATATTCTGACGCTTACAAATTAATTTATATGAAATATCAAAAAATATATATATATATATGTTTGCCTACGTCCTTTAGGAAGGACACCTACTTACCTTACTGATTTCAATTAGGAAATGAACTTAATATCTACACTAGCATGGTCGGCCCTTGGGTGAGGTGGACTAGAGCCAGGCCTCAAGTCATGAATTGCTTCAAAAAAATTATCAAAGTGTACTTTAAATCACTGGATATTTTTAAGGGCATTAGTTTGTTTTGCCTAAGACTTCACAAAACCACGGTCTACTCCCAAACCATTTATGTGGATATAATTTTTCAATATTTATTCCAAAATTTAGTTTTCATTTATAATGACCCATTTTCCTTAAGTATTGCATATAAAACTACTTTTTTTATGGCCGTTAGCTACGAAAAACGAGTGAGAATAACATATATTTTTTTACATTTTATATAAATTTAATTTAACGTCGGAATTTTAATTGCTTTCCGAATTTTGTTTATAGCAAAAATAAAATATTCAAAATGTCAATTTATAATTAAACTATTATAGCAACTCGGTATCACAGTATAAAAATAAAGTATCGAGCAAAGTATCTGAATTACAGATACAAGATACTTAAATTTAAATATCTAAATACAGATATAGATACATATTTCAAAAAGTATCTAATTTTTATCTAGATACTTGAAAAAGTATCTAGTTACTGTATCTAGATAACTAGATACATTTCACCATTGTTAATAAGTACACCAAACAGCAAGCTTCCTGGATTGTTCATTAATAATGAAACCCAAATTTGGATTTAAATTTGCTAATGAGGTTTATTTTTGTCCACTTTAATTCCTTATCCTGTACAGGCCAATATTTTTTTATCTTCAGCATGCTTTTACTGATTATCAGGAAAAATATTTTACTTGAATATCCATATTCCTTTTGCCTTACGAAATACGTACTTCTTCAAAATTACTATGATAGCAACTGACCTTGCTCATAGTGAATGATTTAGTTACTCTGATCATAGTAATTGCGTTACAGAGTTGGTCTCAATATGAGAAAGCTTTAACAAAAAATATATGTACCTCGATGTTATAATCATGAATTGTACAGAATTATAATCATCGAAGTGCTAGCCACTCTGTTAAACTCAACCATCTGAGATGAACAGGACATGTAGAAAGGGACAAGAATGATAACCCGATAAAGAAGATACTTATTAGTGTACCTCTTGGACGAAAAACTGCAGGTAGGCCAAGAAAATGCTACTTGGACGAGCTAGAAAATAACCAGAAAAAGCTGAGGATAAGGTACCGGAGAAATATAGCACGCAATTGTGAAAGATGGAAGACTACTGAAAGAGTTCACATACGCTGTAGTACCACTGACACAGTAATTAAATTTAAAAGTCAGTAAAATCTAATCATTTTTCATTTTCGCAAAGAATGGACATTTAATAACAATATGAACAAGAAATTCTCTTTTTACATTCTTGCATTTAATTAAATTCTCTCGATACGTCCGTTAGAATTGCAAGAAAATACTAAATATCTCGAATATTAAAAATTTCTTTTCACTAAATAATCTGAAAAGAAATTAAATCATCTCTGAAATAATCCCTGAACAAAACTCTAATAGATTTAATGTATATATCACAGGAGTCACTTAACAAATCCAGCATAAAAGAGGAAGATTCTTCTAACTCAGTAAACTTAATAACAGATATTATTAAGAAGTACTGAACAGTCGAATTGATACGAAATCATATTATATTTAATTGAACCGACATTTCGCAGAAGCATATAATCTTCTTACATCTTCAGTTAACTTTTATCCGGACCAAGATTCATTTTGTATCCAATCATGTACTGATATTGGACTTTTTTTTATTTCACTACCGTTCTATCAAAAAGTAAGCAATTACGAGATTTTTTTATTGAATACGAGAAAATGTTCAGAATTTGCAATACATGTAGGACATTTTATTATTCTGTAGAAAAGATTTCATCATTTTCTATCGTATGAAATGATTTTATTCTTATTTAAGGGCTTGGCCTTCTACGGACATTAACGTAATTATCAATTTGATTCTTGTTTTGTTAACAGCTCTCCTGAATAGTTTCGTAGTACTGAATAGTATCGGAGGTCTATAACTGAAATTACCTTCTCAGATATTATAAGTCACCTAAGCGTTGGTCATATTCTTATTTAAAACGTATAAATCAGCGTTTTCCAACCTTTTTCCATAGCGGACCGGCAAACAACCTAGAAAAAAATCGCGGACCAGCAAGTTTAGAAAGTAATGTGTATCGCAACAGTTTTATATATTTTATTGCCCTGATTACAAACACACAAAAAACCAGCAAATATAAAAATAACATATAATTAGTGAAAAAAGAAACAAATTCTTACTTAAGCAATTAACAGATTGAGGACCGAGATTTTCATCTCAAAATTAAGTGGGTTATAACTTATTAGGCGAATAGTTGCATAGTAAATCATAAATCCGCATCGGATCCGCACTCGTCTCCGCAAAAATATCCGCACAAGAGGTTTTGCTATCAGTTTGGAAAGAACTAACATGTTTCGTGTTATTTGGTAATCGCTGCTCTAAAACATTACTGATAATTTTTGAATTTAAACTAAAACTAACCTAAAACCCCCCATACACTATGAGGCATGCATCGATTCACGGCATCGATTCCGATGCATCATGAACCAGGCATCACGGACTGTTGGACACACACTACTGATGCATGCATCGATGCAAAAACATGAGTCGACGGTAGAACACAGCCTTGTTTAGTATACAGCTCGGTTTGTTTCACTGCCACCTGTTTAGAATACAATATAAACGTGAATAGTGATTTACCATCACCAGTAATAATTGCCTTAATTGGTGGGTCCCTTAAAAAATCAAAGAAGCCAAAAAGAAAGTGGTGTAAAAATTGGCTTAAGGATAAAAATATATATTCTAATTGCCGGTTGTTGAGTGAATTAAAAATAAATGAACCAAAAGATTATTACAATTATTTAAGAATTGATGACCGTCATTTTCAGTACCTATTGAATAAAATTCGCCCAAGAATTGAAAAGCAAGACACCCTTGAGGCCGTTATACACCCGCGACAGTTAGTGCAGATCAAAAATTATCCGCAACTATGAGATTCTTTGCAACTGGCAATAGCTATGAAGACCTGAAATTTTCTACAGCAATTTTTTAGCGGGTAATTTCATCAGAGCATCATTTCTTAAATTTTTATTTGTATAGTTGGAACATTTATTGTTCCACAAACATTCATTTAATGTAAAATCCAAAATTAAAAATGAAAAAATCCCTATTGTCCTTATCATTCATTGTATGGTTATAATTTATATATTTATAGGTTATATAAGCTTGACATTATCCCTGCTGTAGCAAAGAAAAAACAACTAAAATTGTAAACAAACATTGATGCAAGCCTACACACGTTGAAACATGCAGTTGGCATCAGTGATGCGGCATCGCGACTTTCCGACGTTGTCGTGATGCCGATGCATGCATCTATACACGATATCAGTGATGCGGCATCACAGAGGCCGCCGTATACACAATGATGCTTGAATCGCGTCACTCGTGCCTCGATGCTTGCATCACTGCCTGCATCATAGTGTATGGGGGGTTTAAGGGACGCCAAAAGTTTTGGGGCCTAGATGCGCCAATAATTTTGAAACCTGTGAAGTGAGAGACAAAAATTTTGGGGGGCCTAAGCGTCCCTGTTCGTAGGGAGAAGGTGGTGAGAGATATCATCTTAGAGAGGTAATTCTGAAATGACACCTTTCAAAATATTTGACAATTCATAATTGACATTAAATTATATGTTAACTTACTAACACAAATTGTATAAAACACAAATTGACAAGTAGGTATTTGAAATATATTTTATACAACCAGAACAGAATATATGAATAAGCGAAATAAGATGAAATAAATATTTGTATTTAATTCAAAATATTAGACAGGTCAATCACAATTTTGACATGTCAATTTGGTAACGTGCAGCTCATGAAATTCGTATTGATAGTACCGTCAAGTATCATATTAATGTCAACTAACATCTCATGTTAGTTTTACCTTTTTCAAGGTGCTATATATTTTTTTTATTATTAAATTAAAAAAAAATTTAAAAACAGAGAAAAGTTATTTGGTGGAAGGTGCTTCATAATTTTTCAAAGAGCAACATGTTTTAATTTTCAATTTTGTCAATTTCTATTTTTGGAATCAACAAGATTTTTTACTTCGGGTAGTATAAAACAATTGGCAGGTTACATAATAAAATTTTCGAGAAAAATGTATACAGGTAAATTTTGGTATTAAAAAAAAAAACGTTTATTAGATTTAAAAGCCAGAATTAGAGCAGAGGTAGGAAGAATTACATCGAAAGTATACCAAGCAACTTTTGTCCAAAATATTACTTTCTATATACAATAATAAAAAAAAAAAGTTGATTGTCTCAACAAAATCTCGATTATGGACAGTTGCCTAAATAAAAATAACATAGAGTGAGTTAGAATGCTACAAAATATCATATGTGTATACAGATAACCGAGGACTGCGTAGTCCGAACACAATTGCTTGTTTCTCCGAAAGTAACCGAAGATTTAATGTTCACGCGGATATTGCGGATATGAAATTTTATCCGCATCCGATCCGAATCCGCATGGTTTAAATGATAATTTATCCGCATCCGCAGAAAAGTTGCGGATATCCGCAGATAATCCGCAGGACTCTAATAATATCCTAGTTACAAATCATCGTTTACAACGTATACAGGGTATTAGGTAAATGTCCGGCACAATTTTAAAGGCAGCATTGTTGGCCCATTTAGAGCCAAAAAGTCCTCAACCATTTTTGGATAAGATGCGTATATTGCTTGATAACACAGGTCAACAAAAAATTTTTGAGTCTTTATTTTAATGACTATTTTCTGTTTCTTTATATCGAAAAATAACTAAAACCTTCGATTATTTTTGAAAAACTTTGCTTTTGTACATTTTACAACGATCAATATACATTTATTTATTTTTATGACCATATAAGGAGAAGCGCGTTATATTAAGTAAGGGTGAGGACGAGCGGGTGAAAAGCCAGTGGCATTTCACTTACGTGGTTCATAGTCGGTGTGCGCATGCGCATTGCAGCGATACAACGCATTTTGTGTGGCGGCAAATCCAAAAAATGGCGTCAAAAAGTTGTAAACACGAGGTAGATTCATCCTGCTATATTTGCGGCGAATTTATCAAAACAAGAGAATGGTTGGATTTCTGATGGGAAAGCATCCCATCAGAAATCCAACCATCTTAATATCCCCTATCACTGGCCAGGTATACTCATCATACTTTAAACTCTCAAGCACCATTTTCACACTTTCGTAATTTTCCTTGAGCATTACGGAATGAGCCAAAGGAAAAGATGGAAATTTATTTCCATTGTGAAGAGGGAGAGCTTTTAAACTTTTTGTAGAACTGTCTATGAAAAGACGCCAGTTAGAAGGAATGCATGAGATTCCGACCGCCTTGCATAGGCGGTTATACTAAATATCCTTGCTACCTTTATTTTTGTCGGACCACAAATAAAGAAAATAATTGCCAGTGACGAATTTTCACAGATACTCAATACTCATGAAAGGAAAGCCTGAAAGCAGTGGTTCATGGTTTTCTTGGAAACAACAGAGCAGACAATTACAAAGAGCTTATTGCAACTATGCTTGATAACTTGAAACTCATGGGTTACAGAATGTCCCTTAAAGTTCACATGTTACATGCGTACTTGGACCAATTTAAAGGAAGAACAAGGTGAACGTTTTCATCAAGATGTGATGGACTTTGAACGTCGTTATCAGGGGCAATACAATGAGAGTATGATGGGGGACTATATTTGGGGGCTAATGCGAGAAAGTCCATACAATCACAGAAGAAATACGAAAAATAATCATTTCTAAACTTTTTTATATATTCTGTTACACTAGTTGTTTGTTTCGAATGGTTTTCTTGTAAATAAAACTGATTCAAATTCATAACAAAAGTTTGTATTATTTTTACATACAATAAAAAGGGAAATTTTCTTAAAATCCGTAATTTCATTCTGATAGCTACAAAAGCAGACTTTTTCGGGTAAAACTATTTTTTCTTTAATTAATAATGTGGAAAAAATAAAAATCAGATATGCAGAACCCAGACTCAAAATTCCTGTTGACCGGTGTAATCGATGCAGTATCACTAATATTTTGTCTGTTACAACAATCACATATGTGACTGAGATAAATAGAAACCATGGAAACAATACCGTAATTTTAACAAAATGCTTTTTCAATTTTATGAAGAGAAAAGAAATTAGAAAAACTAATATTAAAAATTTTAGATTATGACTTACACGTACTTTGATATTCTATTATTGAACTACAATTACAATATTTTTTTCTCTGTGGCAACTACACAACTTCTGGATTAATATGAAAAATAAAAAAAGTCAGTGGTTTTCAAAATTTGGGGCATCTTTTTGTTTGTTTATTTTTGACGAAATTCACATTTTAGAGAAAATTAGCAAAGGAAAAATCGATTGCATTCTACGTCACCATGCTGTCTTTTAAATTGTGCCGGACATTTACCTAACATCCTGTATAACACAAGTGAGGACAGAGAGGTAGAAATTCATATGGAGGCTCTTTTGACCTCGAGGCAGACGTCAGATCAGACACCTATTAAATCTGCCTCTGATTACGAATAAGTATGTTTTAATACTAATCAATACGTACAATGATAAAAATACTTCAAGCTGCTCACTAGATAATTAAAATTTGAAATGGATGGATCTCCTATGCATATTGAGTTTAACGACCACTACTTCAACCAAAATGATTAACTTTTAATCTGAAAAATTTAACTCAGTTTATCAGAAAATCTTAAAAACAATAGGCCCTAGTACAAAGCGCCTTTATTCAAGCGTATTTTATACCCTACCTGAAATACTCTCTTTCAAAACTTGAAAATGAAACTACTTTATATCACAAGCTTCCTTTAAAATAAAAATCAATAATAAAATTTTAAGAATCTTTTATCAAAAACTTACAAGGACATTTATTATACTTAATTATCATGAACAATTACAGAATATTCATCAAGAAAATCATAAACAAAAGGCCTGCTATCTTTCAATTTCAGCTGTATTGTGAATATGACCGTGAAAGTTTGAGTCCAGATGTTGTCGGCAGTCGGCAGACGAAGAGCTTATTTCACAACAGTATGTTTTGCCGGAGCTGTAGTGAAGTGTAGATGGAGAGGTTAAGAATGAGGTCCCGAGGGAAGTAATTGGGCTAAGGTCGCTGCATCAGTCATGTGGCCGTGAAAGATCCAGGTTAAGAGTTAACTTAATGGGATTAATAAAATTGCGGAGAGGTTTTTTATTGGGTTGGAAAATTTCGAACTGGATTTTGATTAGATGAATTCATCAATGTTATTAAAACCTAAAGTGACTAATTACACACATGCTTTATTTACACTCTTTTATTTCATCTTTTGGGACTGTACTCCTTTCTCACTAATAGTCGTATGATTATTGAAATATATCTTGGGATTGTTTTAATGATAATATGTTTGATAATGTTTCTAACGTCTAGAAGGTTCATAAAGGCAAAGAAGCAATTCTTCTGTTTCTAGAGCTCCGACAGTATATATATATATATATATATATATATATATATATATATATATATATATATATACAGGATGTTTGTTTGAAACGGGGCACCCCGAAAATCTCCTTTATTTGTAAAGATACCAAAAATCTTCAGAACAAAAGTTAAACTAGACAAAAAGGCCCATCTAAAGGTAACTATAAGAATTCTGAGGAAATGATGTCAACTTTTGATTTAGCATAGGGAATCGATAATTTTATATTTTTTTCCTAAAAGTACATTAAATTAGCTTTACAATGACACCAAAAAGTCATATTTTTATGTTTACCATTTCAAAATTGCGACCATTTATTTAAAAAATAATAATCAACATAAGTTTTACAAAGTTGAACGTAGCAAGCTCTGAAAACAATAAAAAAAGAAACAATATATCTCTAAAATAAACTATTTGACTATTTAGAATAAAACTATTACTTTTTACAATTATTTTACAAAAAAAAAAAAAAAATACAAATGTTCGATTAAACCACCATTATTGTCCACACATTTGCTAATTCTTAGCCTTCAATAGGAATAATGTAAGACGTTGGTCGACGGAAAATCTCAGGGATTTAAGATCTTCCAGATTCCAACACAGGTTTGGTTTCAATGTTTGGCTGGGAATTCTAGGGACAAAAATTGTAGGCCCAATTATTTACCATGGCAGCCTTAGAGCTAACAGGTATTTAAATTTTTTACAAAATGAAGTGGAGGATTTGTTGGATGATTTACAACTTGCTGATAGGATAGGAATGTGGTTCCAACAAGATGGAGCACCAGCTCATAACGCTAGAAACGTGTGTGCCTATTTAAATGGCCAATACCCAGATAAATGGATTGGAACACATTCATTTAATCCATGGCCTGCACGATCGCTGGATCTCACGCCATTGGATTTTTTCGTTTGGGGGTATTTAAAAGATAGAGTGTATCGGACAACACCAACGACGATAGAAGATTTAGAAGAAAGGGTTAGAAGTGCAATCCGGGATATCCAAAAGTGTACTTTTATAAGGGCGATATAAGAGTTTTTATTAAGAATGAGAAAATGTGTGGACAATAATGGTGGTTTGATCGAACATTTGTAATTTTTTTTCTTTTTTGTAAAATAATTGTAAAAAGTTATAATTTTTTTTTTCTAAATAGTCAAATAGTTTATTTTAGAGATATTTTGTTTCTTTTTTTTTATTGTTTTCAAAGCTTGCTACGTTCAACTTTGTAAAACTTATGTTGATTATTATTTTGTAAATAAATGGTCGCCATTTTAAAATGGTTAACATAAAAATAAGACTTTTTGGTGTCATTGTAAAGGTAATTTAATGTACTTTTAGGAAAAAATATAAAATTATCGATTCCCTATACTAGATCAAAAGTTGATATCATTTCCGGTGAAACCGGAAGTGCCTCAGAATTCTTATAGTAACCTATAGATGGGCCATTTTGTCTGGTTTAACATTTGTTCTGAAGATTTTTTGTATCTTTACAAATAAAGGAGATTTTCGGGGTGCCCCGTTTCAAACAAACACCCTGTATATATATGTATATATGAAAGCCACGTAGTCAGGTGGATGAATGTGACCACCATATCGGAAAGTAAAAATTCCGACAAGTGGAATTAGAACCCCGGCTTCTTTTCTGCGTAGACAACTACCGTCTTATCACGGAACCATGATTGCTCTGAACCTATTTAAGAGACTATTTAATCTGGCTCAAAATTTGAACAAAAGGATTTATGGAAAATTATTTTGAATCACTCTAGTCCAGAGGTATTCAATCTGTGTCCCGCGGAACCCTGGGGTTCCGTGGAACGTTTTCAAGGGTTCCGCAACTTTAATTATTAACTTAATGGTTTTATTCTGTTTTTTTTTAAATGATACAATGGGTTCAATGATTTATGTAAATTTTGAAAATTGAATATTTAAATCTGAGGGTGCTATAAATTTCTTAACTACCAATATTAATACTAATATTTATTCCAAAGCAGCTAATTTTACTCGACAAAAAGTTCAAATTTGTTGAGTAGTGATAATTATTTACTTCTTATATCACCTACCATTTAAATATGTACTTTGTACAGTATTAGTGGATTTTATGTTTATAAATTACTATATTACTTTGATTATATGCAATGATTGCTAATAGATGTTTATAATAAATAAATAAAATTAAAAAAATCATATCGCTGATTATTGGATTCAATTTTTATTTATAATTTGCATTAAAAATTATATTAGGAAGGTACAAGCTGTTCCAAAGGATTAGGTGGAACTAAATGGGAATTTCGTTCTTTTAAGTTGTTACGAGAAGGGACCTTGCTTGGGTTATTTCATGTTTGACGTTGGGATGTGAAAATTTAAAATTCTAATAGTGAAACTACGGATACGAATGACATTTACTACACATTTTAATGAATTTTTAGATGTTTAGAATAAATAAATGGGAAATTTTTATTAAAAACAACAAAAAATTAAAATGCAATAAAAAGGACTTTTTATAATGACAATCAATATAATCTAGAATTTTCAATGTGAGTATGATTTACAAAGCTTAAACAAAATGACCAAAAGTCCGAATTAATAGATAAAAATTATTACATTTCAAAATCTAGTTCCGCCTATACGTTTGGAATAGCCTATATTGCATTGCTTAAAAAGTTAAATATTATACCTACATTTAAAAATATGGAAATATAGTCAGCTATAAAATATCAATTTTGATCAAGACTAAATTGAATAATAAACATCTAAATTATTATATTAAAACGTCTGACCTTAAAATTAAAAAAAGACGGTCTATTGTGGCTTTTTGGCTTGAAGTTCCAAAGAAACAGCATTTAAACTGTAGGGTTCCGCAGATGTAAGAAAGTTGAAGACCACTGCTCTAGTCAAATGCCTTCATCTAGACCAGGGATCTCCAAACTTTTCGAAACAAAAGATACAAAAGTCGAAAGTGGGCCGCAACAAAATTTCATAAATAAATAGCGAGTCGGATAATTTAAATTCATCTCGGCTCTTGGTGCTTGATTTTAAAACAAGCTCAATAATAATGGTGGTTTTATTAATTAAAATAATAATTTAATCATTTAAAGAATCGGATATTATTTAGTTATAGTTATGTTTTATTTTGCGATGTTCTGATTATTTTAAATAGCTGTTTTTATGTAAGTACACTCTCTCGAGCCGTAATTTTGAGACCCCTGATCTAGAGCAGGGGTTGGTAAACTCTTTGACTTCGCGAGCCGCGTTCAGATTATTTTTAGCGGGCCATACTTGCTTTTAATTTTTACATTTTTTATGACCTTAAGTTCTTGTTTACGCCAGTTTATGCGTATTTATTTTGCCATACACACGCCTAATTTTCTTATTGGTGGACCTCATAAATCTTTCGGCGGGTCGGCAATTGCCGAGCAAACTCCTAAGCGTAGATGACACTAGTAAAATGGTTGATACGTTATGTTCTGTCATATGTCAGTATATTGTCAGTAACATTTTATTCAGTTCTAATATTTAGTTTGGTTTTAACAGTAATGAGAAAATTTTGAATATCGTACAATCATATATTTTAAAATAAGACTTGTTGGCGAAGGAAATGGAAATGGAAATGGAAAGGAAATTATGACGTTATGTTTAATATATTGGGTGAGGATGCACTTTCGTATGCAACCATTTGCCTCTGGGTGAATGAGTTCAAGAGAGGAACAGTGGCGACGATAACCCTTGAAAATCTGGGAGTGAGGCGGAAATATTTGAGGAGGGCACAAATTTTTTTCACCAAAAATGTCCTCACGTTTATTACACGTGTTGCAAATGGGTGGTTCTGTTTTGTTGAATATGTGTTTTTGTGTGTGTAGAGTGTGTCCTATCCTGGCTCTTGTAATGACGACTTGGTCTATTCTCCTGCCTATGGTCGTCCATGGGATTGTATCATCTTTTATTTTCCTACTAAAATATAAATTATGACTTAAAAAAAAGCTTGTCACTTCTAAAATACAAGTAATGACCTAATAAAAAAAAGGACGTTACCTCTACGTAAGTCATAAGTGATAACAACAAGAAATTTCCGGGGGGGCAACCGGGAGCAAGAACTATTTTTGGGGGGCAAAATTAAATTAAATTAAAATAAAACACAATCTAGAAATAAATATATATTTTTAACTTTGAGAGGAATCTCAAAAGACCAAAGTTCCTGATACGCAAATTTAACTGCTAAGAAGTTGAAAATTAACTATTAAACTACTAAACAGACTATTCATTTTGCCGCGACTTTTGCCGAAAATGTGCCAAAAAATATTGTTCGACACCCTAACCTAAACTAAACAGATAGGTTTAAAAATCTAAAAAAAATCAGCGTCATGGACATACCATGTAATCTTTTTAGTTCACCTAGAATTTTTAATTATAAAATTCTTTCGAAACATTTCGTATGTTTAGGACCGTTAAAAATATATATTTAAAAAAAAATTATTGTGGAGTATCAACTGAAAACTCTTGAACATAGTTTAAAGAACGGAAATGAAGTTTTAAAAAACAATTCATGGATGTTCGGTTAGCCTCATTTAGGATTGTTCCATTTTTAACCCCTAGTAACAACTTTGCACAAAAATTCTTACGTTTTCAGGCAAGCAGCGAAATCCATATGTTGAGTCGACATGCAGTTTTCGGAAAAGTTTTATTTTTTTCCATGCTTTTATAATATTTCTATATAGCCTATGTGCAATCGTTGGTAATTGTTGCTCGATCAGCTCCCAGCTGTTTCACGAGTTCACCTTGCGTCTGGGACAGATTTGTATTCAATAATGCTTACAAATCATCATCCACTAATTTTCACATCGTTCCAGAATGCAGTCTCTGACATCTAAATTACCGGCTTTAAAATGTGGAAAGCAGTGGCGGCTGGTACATAAAAGCTGCAGAGCTGCAACACCCCCGGAATTAAATGTATTTCAACATTACAGACACATACGATTTTTTCGCTCTTTGATCTCTCTCATAATTAGGTACTGACATTGATAATAACAATATCGTTTAGGCATGTTTGGGGAAATATTGGGATATGATATCGAAATATTCGACCCAAATAAATAAATAAAAAAATACTTATTTTATTGTGACTGATAATTTTATTTATTTATTTATTTATTTATTTATTTATTTATTTATTTATTTATTTGAGTGCTTCGGCAGCTTAGGCCATTAGCACTATATAGATATAAGGTTTAAAGTGTGTATTACATGTATTATTTTGTATTAACTAATAACTAATTATTTACAGTATACCATATATTTATGGTACATATATGGTAATTATATAAGTTTAGATACAGGTTATGGTAGTATGTAATAATATTTGAAGGTAGCAATTGTAATGATAAATTGTTTTGTATGTCTGAGAATAGGTCAAGTTAAGATTTAGACTTGATGGTAGAGATCAATGTCTGTCAGAAATAGAAGAGTGTTGAGTAATGTTTCTGTATTGGCGCCTAGTGCTTCTGAGAGTGATTGTGGTATGTTGTATTTTTGTCTGTAGTGTGCGTATTTGGTGCGTTGTATTATGATGTGTTCGATTGTGAGTAGTGTACTACACGTGTTGCAAATGGGTGGTTCTGTTTTGTTGAATATGTGTTTGTGTGTGTGTAGAGTGTGTCCTATCCTGGCTCTTGTAATGATGACTTGGTCCTATGGTCCTATGGTCCTATGGTCCTATGGTCCTATGGTCCTATGGTCGTCTATGGGATTGCATCATCTTTTATTTTCCTTAACTTGTTATTTTGCACATTTATTTCTTTCCACTTCTTATCTCAGCTTAATTTGATACCGTGCTTAATTTTTGATTTGAAGTTTCCAGCTGGTATTGCAATGTTCTCTGTGACTGTTGGCTCTGAGATGGAATCCTTAGCTGCTTTGTCTGCTAATTCATTTCCGGCTATGCCGATATGGGAAGGAATCCAGACTATTAGGACTTTGTTATTCCTGTTTGAATTAGCTGTTCGTCGCAGGTGGTTTTTTGGAGGTTAGATATAGCGCTTAGGGTGTTTGTTGCTATTATATAGTTCTTGCCCCACAGGTTTTCTTCATTAACTAATTCCGATGATTTCAATAGACTGAAGACTTCGGCTGTGTATATGCTGGTGATTTGAGGATGCCGGTATTTGTGTACTGTGTTGTTGAATATGACAGCAGCCCCAGTCTTATCATCGATTCTGGATCCGTCAATAAATATTTCGTTAGGTTTTTCAAGTTCACTACATATCTCTCTGAATAATTTTCGGTATATTTCTAGGTTAGTTGAGTTTTTTTGATACAGGGTTAGGTTTAAGTTGTATTGGGGGGATTTCATGGTCCATGGAGGTACTGGGTGCAAATTTGTCACGTAGTTCATTGCCAGTTGTGTACGGCGGTATGCAAGAGGGGATAAACTGCTGACACAAAGCAGACTGTCAATAGGGCTAGTTTTAAGAGCTCTTGTTGTGATTCTAATTGAATTATTTTGAATTATATCTGAGTTTCTTTAGTAATTGTTTATTGGCTGAGGTATATGCAATGCAGCTATAGTCGATTTTTGATCTGATCAGGGTTTTGTAAATATTTAACATAACATCTTTATCTGCACCCCATTTTGTGTTTCCCAGACTTCTTAGGATGTTTAAACTTGCCATACAATCCTTTTTTAGTTTATCTATATGAGTTTCCGAAGTAAGTTTCTTGTCAAACGTTACTCCCAAAAACCGTATCGAATTAACAAATTTAATTTTGTCGTTATTCATTTTTATATTATAATTTTAATCTTGCGGATGGCCTTGTGATGCTTCTTCTGCGCTTGTTCCAGTAACAACTAATTATTTTTCCAGTTGCTTGAGAAATTCTCGTCGTTTGTAATATTTTTTTATTTTAAGTGCACTAATGTCTATCATGTTATAAAAGACTGTCACTGGCCATCATCTTGTTTGTCTTTTGACGGTGTACGTTCGCAGACGTTTGTCCAAAGTGTCTACACCTGACTTCGTTTTATTGTGATTATTTGCAGCTTTTTTTTTTTCATCTGCAGTAATTTCACCAATGTCTGCATGATTGATAGCAAGGTAAGGATTTTACCTTTTTTAGATAGTAGGAGTCTAACATGACTTTATCTTTATATTATACATCCCTCTTGCATGTAGGCACCAATTTCTGGGGGAGTTCTGGTAAATTTTTTATAATTGTACCAAGCATTGTTAAATTATTACTTTTAATTTCTCTTGCTAGATGCTAGATGCGGATTCCCAGTAAAAAAAAAAAAAAAAAAACTGAAATTTTGTTATCCCCACAGAAACCGAGGAAGCACTTAATCCGCAAGAAACTGAAGAAATAGAAGAGATATTACAAAATAACCTATTTAATAACTGCAGTCACTGGTAACCCCAATGGTATTATGTGTGTATCATTTTTTGGCAAAATTATACAAGCTACAAAAATTGTGCTCCAGCTAAACTTGGAAAACAATATGATAGGAAAAGTAATTTTTTTTCAGAATTTTAAGTAATAAAATTTCAATAGAAAATTACTGTCACATTACGCATGGGGTCTCCAGTGACCCCATGGTATTAGTAAGGTTAAGAAAAAAATATTGTTGACCAAAGTTTACCCAAAGAATCGAATGACAGTATTGAAATCTTCCGAAACAAAATTGGAGTACAGGGTATGAAGGTAAACTTTTATTTCTTAGATGAGAACGTATATAATATTGGAAATTTTTGGATAGAGCATTTTAAGAGAAACAACTTTTACTTAAACATTTTTTTAATATTATTTACGGTTTATGAAAAAATGTATTGTCTATAACGACTTGAAAGTCAAGTCTTTTTATTAACTAATTACTATTTACTATTTACTAATATATTTTTAATTTTTACTTTAATGGTTCAAGCTACGGATAGCTCAGAAGTAAGGATGCGAAAGTGTTTAAATCAAAATGGCACTTTGAACACTTGTTAATAAATATACTTTATTTTAAGTCGTTATAGAGAACTCAATTTGACATAAATTTTAAAAGATATAAAAAAATATTTAAGTAAAAGTTATTTCTTTTCAAAAGCTCTATCCAAAAATAACCAACGCGATATACGTTCCCGTTTAAAAAATCAAAGTTGTCCGTGGTATCCTGTACTTCCAGTTTGTTCCGGAAAATTTCTATACTACCATTCAATTCTTTGAGTAAACTTTGGTCAATAATTTTTTGCGCAACATGATCATATGTCGCGTTTTTGAGAAAATTCGTGTTCCTTCTGTCTTGATACATCCTGTATATACGTACTAGGTTTTTTGGCAGATCATTATTGAGCAGCTTCAGCAATATTTGCTGGAGCTGCAAGTAGCGCATAGATGTACAGACTTAACAGCCATAACTTCTTTATTGTTTTCCACAAAAAATTAATCTCTTATTTTAAATATGCTTATTTAGAACAAGATAATTGAAAAATAAAAGAAAAGTCTGCACGCTTGCCTCCTTGAACATTTTAATTTAATGTTCTGACAAATAAAATTTTGTCTAAATTTCGTATCTACGGAAAAATAAAAACACTGTTTTCTTGTAAGATTGTTAATAAAATCCGATTTTATCTTTATTTCATCTCTATTTGAAGTAGTTAATTAAACCGACGAACCCACTTTAAATTAAGAATATACCGGAAATTCTCAAGTAAAACCGGAAGGATCTTGAACCACAATTCCATCTCGCTGTAAAATCGTAAACTACAGAATGGAATGCCAGTTGTTTATGCATATCTGTGTTGTGGTCAGACAGAGACTAACAATGCTAAATCTGATTAAAACCTCGCCTTGTGTTTTGATACGAGCTGGTATTTGGAGTTCAATTTGCAAAGATCAAATACCTAGAATTGTATATCGAAGTTCAATAAGGCGCACAGATACATCAATATATTAGAAGTAGATTATCAGCGTTAATTATTAATTTCATTTAGGAAGTAAGAAATTAAAGATAGTATGGTAATGGCACAGTATATAACAGTAGTTTCACTTGTTATCGGCTCGTTTGATATTGATGTGGCAAATTTTGATGACCTTGGTTCGTTCAAAAAAGTAAATACGATTTGGACTATTACGCATATGGATACGGACTAAGCTTTATATTAGATTGATTGACAATAATTAAATTGGGTTTTCAATGAAATAATTGAAAAATTTGAAGATTAGCATTAAACAGGGAATTAGTTACAAAATGAAATTTAGAAATATTGTTATCAAAAATTTAATTTTAAAATTTCTCGAAATTAAGAAATTTGCACTTTACCTGTAACTCTAAAAATTAATTTTGAAAACGTTCCATATTATCATTATTATTATTGTATGTAATAAAGATTATAAAAGAACTTTTATAATCTTTGAGATACTGAAAATTTTGCAAGTAGTACAATAATAAAGTAGGAAAATTATTTAGGGGTAGCTAGATTTTTCTTTTACTTTAATCCAGTTATGTATATTTTATTATATATATATAATAAAAAACTGTACAAGGTTAAAAAATGGAATAATTAGAGAAAGTTAAATATACATTTCATTAATCTTTATTTATAAATTTGACAATATAATTAATTTTACTTTTTTTTTTGTTCATCTGAGCTAAAAAGTTTTTATTCACTCTTTTTAAAGAGTAAAATAATTAATCTCAAATACACCAAATATTTCTTCTGTTGTCAACTGACGCTCATAGATAAAAGAATTTGACTGCCGCATTTTTAAAAGATTTGAAGTTTTCTGTTTCGTATAGTTTCGGAAAAGTTCGCATACTGAACCGGCTCACGCATGCGGATGAAAATTCTGGTATAAAAAAATACTGGAGTGAAACTACTGTATATAATGTATTAATGGTGTACAGACGTGCACCCTAGGGGGTGCCACGGGCTTGAACCCCCCCTCAGATCTAAAAAAAACGTGGTTTTAGTGTTTTTAAAGAATACACTTGAATTTTAGTTTATTTTTTTTTTTTTAGAAGCACTTATCCCGCATACCCAGAACGCAAGCCACCGTTAAAAACAGTATTCAATGCAAAATTATACTGAAATATAATTATGCTGAAAAAAATATATTTTTTAAAATTCTGAGTAGGGTATCAAATGAAAGCCCTTAGTATGTGGATTAACAACCAAAATTTTATTTTTGCAAAAAAAATTATTTTGACGCGATTTTTGTTAAATTGTGCAAAAAAAATTTGTCCTACACCCTGTAGCCCAGATGGTTTAAACTAAATATCTGAAAAAATTCTAAGTAATGTACATTGGTGTGAACCGAAATAGTACAACAGTAATTTTTGATCAGATTATATTTACGGAAAATAACACATTTTTTGTGTTTTTAACTAAAATATGTTAAATATTTAATTCGCTATGTAACACAGCAAATAAGTAAGCGCCCGTAGCGTAGTGTGTAGCGTCCTCGCTTCTTGATTTGCAAACTACAGTTCCATTCCTGTCAATTTTATTTTTTCTGTTTTTTTTTTGCATTTTTATTTTGTTTAAATTATTTTGTCAAAATTCTAGTTATATATTGGTAAATGTTGCATTTAATTTTTAAAAGTGTAAATTTAATAACCAGTGGGAAGTGTTGAAATTATAATTTAATTCTATGTTTGAATGTATATGAAATCAGAGGGGCGGAGCTGATGATTTAAGCAACCAATGGAAGCCATAGGCGCAATTTTCAAAATCTTAATGAACCTTGCTATATAAAAAAAAATACTGCACATATTTAGGAACTTAAATAATGGTATTAGGCATTCGAATTAAAATTAACAAAAAAAATATTTTAATATAAAATTTGTTTTGGCATCTCAAATAATCATCATTCACTTACTAAATACCTGCAAAACCCTGAAATGTGTGAAAATTCACACTTCACATCAATTTTTAATATGAGTCTTTTTTTAAATTAAAAAAAATAGTTTTTGTTTTTAAAAAGAATAACAAAAGTTCTATTCAGTGACGCAAAAAGGAGGGAGGGTTATAAAATGAAACGTATGGAAGTAATGACAAAACAAGGAAAATGCATCGAAGTAATAAAAAAATCCAGCTTCATGGGAGGTTCAAACACCCAAATCCAACCCGCCTGCACCACTGCTTCTATTGTCGAGAATTTGTCTTTGCAATCCGTTTTTTTTTTTTTTCTTTTTAATTTCTTCACGCATTTTTTTTTTATATTTTACAAATGTATATACCATAATATATGTATATAATATAAAAACAAAATAATGTAAGCAATACAATATTTTGACATTTTTATCCTCAACTGTCATATGTATACCACCAATGCGCATGCATGTTGCGCTTCTGTAACTAACTTCATTCTTTTCTCAGTAACTGTCACTAATACCCTTTTCACACTAGATCTTTAAGACGAGTGAACTTAAAGTTCACCGATGTTTAAGATCGGTATGCTTTCACACTTGATGTTTAAATCTCTGGTGCTGTCATCAGCTACAGTAATTTTGTCCTTAAGTTACCGTCATGAAATTACCAGTTTTTAACTGTCTGCGCAGACGCACATTTTGAATTATTATAAACAATTAAGGATATTTCATTATATTCTACAATAAAGGCACTACAATAAAGAATATATTACACCTGTAAGTAGCTCATGTATTTAACACATTATTAAAATAAATAATTTTATTATAACAATAAGTATAAACTTCTTATAACATCGATATAATATAGTATTCTTGTTTATGATAATATAAAATGTTGACAGCACAAATTCAAGGAGTATTTTTTTATAATAGAAATTAAGTTGGCAATGCGGGCGAAGTTTAAGACGCAGATCTCTGTCTTAAACATCGCTTGTACGGTGTATCGAGGCCGTACGGTTTCACATTAGCGTTTAAAGATACATTTAAACGCTCTTTAACATCCGATCTTAAAGATCTAGTGTGAAAAGGGTATAAGATATAACTTTCATAGCGACGTCACTACAGTTGGATATTACAGAATACGAGAAATGTTAAAGTTACTATTAAAGTCACTATAAAAGTTATCTTGTAGTAACGTTACTACACGGTAACTATTATAGTAACTTTTTACAGAATTGATCTGATTCAAATCAATCTGGTCGTTGGTTCGGGAATAGCGTTCTTCTATAATTTAACGAAATATGTATTAATACATTAAAATTTTTGAAACAAAAAACCGAATTATTTTATTATTTCCATATTAAAATGATTCATTCATAGTAATTGTTCATATAAACCGGTAGAACAGTTCCGGTAATTCATTACCAACTATACAAATATTCCGAATTATTAGTTACTAACTTATGCACGTAAATGCAATCAATATGCAAAGCTGAATACTGACTTGCTTTGAGGAAGTTCTAACTTACCAAGTTGGTAAGCAAAACAGTTTATTGCAGCTATAATTCGAGGAAATTATAACAATGCATATTGCAACAAGAATAGCACATGAATTAATGAACAAGTAAGGTATTGCTGCTGAATTTATCAGTTAATTTGCTTAAAACTATTAAGTATGATTCACAAAATAGCTCCAAATACCAAACACAATATCAAACTTTCAATTTAATTACTTTAACACAAAGTTCTGATGTTCTGAAATAAATACGGAAGTCGTATTATCTAAATATTTCTCAATCAAGTCAACCTAAAGCTCTCATCAAATTGATCTTACAGTTAGTTAGTTAAATAAATTCCCAGAGCAACGATGGCTATTTGCGGCTAACACAGCTATATTAAAATGAATAAATTAATCAATAAATAAAATCTTATACACTTACGGCCGTTTGCACCGATCATAGTTGTTTAACTATTTATGAGTTAAGTCGCATTTAGACCTCTTCAAATTAATAAGTTATAGACTGTGCGATGTGTCGCTCTGAGTTATGCTTTAATGCATTCTTTTAACGTTCCATGTACCGTTCATATCTGTTATAAATTAGTACGTTACGAATAGCCCTCCATCTGTGAATTTTGAAACCAACTATTTATCTTCGTAAAATATTTTATATGTTTTATAGTTCTTATAATTCTGTTGTCTTAGATTTTAACTACATAATTACCTAAACTGATCATATTTGCTGTCCGTCTTTGTAATTATGAGCAAGATTTGTTAATGCTGACATTATATTAGGTTATGTAAAGGCATTCGATAACTACGGTGTCGCTGATAGAATGCGATAGTCAATGTGTTTATATGTCTGTCTCATTAAAACATCTCACTAGCTATAAGTTTAGAAAATTATGCACAATCCACAACAAACAGCGTATTAAATTTGGAGGTCTGAACGGTTTCACGTCTTATCATACGACAAACTTTTTGGTGAGAGTGAACAATCCATAAGCTACAGTGCATGAGCTATTGATTTAAGAGCTCTGAATACGGCTCACAGTTTAATCAATGATTAAATGTGTATAGCTTTGCACCGTATGTTATTGATGTGGTATAAGTTGTTCACTTTTGAAAGAATCTTTGCACCGTTGAAACTGTATGTCATGTTGATATTAAAAGATTATAAAAAAAATGTCACTTTCTTAATAATTATGAAAACCAATAAATCTAAAGTCGGTTTTACAACGTAAGGAATATTTTTAATTGACATTTAAAGTCCGTATTACACAGTAAAAGTAACTAAAATAACTAGATCTGGTTTGTCCTTACAAAGGTGTGAATAGCTTATACAGGCTATTCCAAACGATTAGGCGGAACTAACTGGAATTTTCAGTTTTGTAAGTTGTCATTACAGTCTATTTCAAATGATTAGGTGGAACTAGATTTTCAAATCTAGTAATTTTTACAGATTGATTGAAGCTTTTGATCATTTTGTTCACGAAAAGCCAACTTAAATATATAAAATATTGATGTGAACTGTAAATTTTCACAGATTGCAGGGTCCGCAGGTATATAATAAGTGAAGGCGGCATGCAGAGTGTGTAGAACAAATTTTGCCTTGTAGTAATCATGGCAAAATGACCAATATTTTTAAAATAATTTATCGTCTGTTAATCTAAGAGCTTTAAAAACAAATTTTATGTTAAAATATTTTATTGTTAATTTTAATTCGATACCTAATACCATTATTTAGATTTCTAAAAATGTGCAGTATTTTTTTTATATATAGCAAGGTTAATTAAGATTTCGAAAATTGCGCCTATGGCTTCCATTGGTTGTTTTAAGTCATATGCTCCGTCCCTCTGGTTTCGTATACATGACACATAGAATGAAAATATAATTCCAACAATTTTAATTGATTATTAAATTTACGCTCTCCCGGGAGCGAACCTAAGTTTGCTGCGTAGCAAGCAAGCAAGATAACTATTAGACCAGGATACGCCTTCTAGTATAGTGTCTTACATGACTATAACTTTTGTACATCGTCAACCAAAAAAACACAAAAAATTCGTTATTTTCCGAAAACATAATCTGATCAAAAATTCCTGTTGTACTATTCCAGTTCACACCAATGTATATTGGTGCAAACGGCCGATAGTCAATAAAAAAATTTGCAAGGACAAATACAAATAAATAGGTTAAAAGTCTGTACGAAAAATTGAACAGACGCAGGGTGATGGCAACTGATTGTAAAGGGGTCAGTTACTATCTAATATCACAGAAAGTAATAAAACACATTAAAATAAGGTGCAAGATTTCAAACAAAACAGTAAGTTCGATTCCCTCAGGATGATTATCAGCTTGTCCATGAATACCCTACCGTCACCTAAAGCAACTGACAGGTCATAGCACAGGCCTAACCTCTCCCTGACATTATCGAACACTGAGTTCAAATGTGTAGCACAGACAAATCTGTGTTACACTTCTCACAATTAGGAGACTCCTCACCTCGAAGGAGGTGTCAATGGGTCCATCAGCAGTGGCCTATACGGAGGCGTGTGATAGTGGTTTCCTCCCTGAGATTAAGCCTGCAGGAGGAACCCCATGGTTTAACATCTTCCTTTATCTGTTTCAACTTAACATCCTGTATGCTACTCCATTCATGCTACCACCTGGCTTAAACTAGATGTTTCATGTCATCTGGAAATATGAAACTCACATCAATTATAGGTCTGTGGTCTGCGCTTCATTATCTTTAATACCAACATGTGTCTATATTCAAAACAGCTCTACCCTCACATTCTGAGCATTCAGATTGTAAAGTAGCACCCGGATCTTTAGTACAAGAAGATGAACTGGATTTGAATCTTGGATACTATTCAGAGCGCTCAGACTTTGCTCTGACGAAACAAAACATAGGGCCTTGAAAAAAGCGTACAGCTCAGCTGTGTATACACTCGTTATGGAGTCCAAACGGTACTGAAACTGCTGACGTGGATTCAAGACTAGGAACACACCGTCAATAAAGGTGACAGTATCCTCGAACCTAGGGACCAGTGTTCTTTGCAATATCTTTAGCAAACTTAGTTAAAGTGAGATTCACAAGCGGACGCAGTAGCGTCCATGGTCATGAACAGCGCACATAACGAAATTTGCTAATTTTGGCATATTAAAATCAATATCGCTAAAAATGTCGAAAGCCTTCAATCCAAAAGGCCTATTGGCGCTTTGTTTTCTGTCATAAGTCCATGTATTCTTATTTTATAGAGTAGGGTCACACGCAGATAATCTGGCTTCGCACCAAACTGATATTACATATGATATGATGGATGATATGACAAGTAACTTACAAATAACGCGTCATTTATTTATAACCAATATAAGTAAATTATATGGCACTCATACCTGGCAACCGGTTTATCTAATATTGAGGGAAATCCGTCATCTAAATAACCGATCAACCGAATGACCGTCTACTAGTTTTTATTACAACTGTCAGCCGAGCATTTACTGCAAACTGATTGTTATACTTGCTACTATTCAATATTAATTTTATCCTTAAAATTTATTTATTTACATCAAAACTATTTTCAATAATTATACGTGTTACTCGGTGCAGTAGTTCGATATCTGCGATAGGTTAGGGATTCAAGAGGAGAATTTTGGTGACGAATCCTTAATAACCACGGTGTCCTTTTCGAACTACCTGTGCTCCTAGGGTCAACCAACCACTTATATAAGTATTTAGGAATAACCCTTAGAAGTGAAATATCTCTACCCTGCCCTATCCTTTTCTTATTTTTGTGTACGCGTTCCGCTCTGGGGTAACACGTACTGCATCACTCAGATTTGCTAGTATATTGTGCTGATCGTCGCGTTTATGTCCACTATATCAGCGTTACCCAACCTTTTTTCAAGGCGGACCGGCAAGCGATCTAGAAAAAAATTCGCGGATCGGCAAATTTAGAAAGTTATGTGTGTCGCGATAGTTCTATATTATTTATTGCACTGATTACAAAAAAAAAATAACACATCAAAAATCACATATAATTAGTTAAAAAAGAAACAAATTATTACTTAAGCAATTAACAGATTAAAGACCGAGATTTTCATCGCAAAATTAAGTGGGTTTTAACTTATTAGGTGAATAGTTGCATAGTAAAAAAAAACTCGCGGAACGGTGCTGGTCCACGGACCGGCGGTTGGGAAACACTGCACTATATCGTCTCCTTACATTTATTTTTTCCGTCACGTGTTGGGTGGTCATTTGAGTTTTTTGATTGACCTTTGTTGGTGTCTTGGCACCTCTTTCCATACGAACCGGATCGATGCGGGCACCACATTCACTTTTCGCGGTAAACCCACGATTTGTAATTTTAGAACAATACGTGTACCATTAACAAAGTTCCATCAAATTGTATCTCTATAGTATCTCACTAACAAGTATTAAATAAAATACAGAACCTAGTATATCCAAACTAAGATAACCCTACATTTGATAATTAACAATTTACAAATAAGCAACATGAATAAAACCTTAACGAGGTAAAGTTTGCAAATTCCTACTCTAGAAATTCCACAATAACTGGTCAGCTGGTCAATGTGATGTGCAAATTGTTTTAACGGAATATTCTACGGCACTGCGGGGTTATTAATAGAGTTAAATGTTTTGGTCCTGAGCCAGAACTGTCGGAGTTAATGAGTGACAGACACAAGCGATGCTCTGATGTGATGCACGTGTTTACATTCTATTAACTTTCCAAACATTTATATTCCATTTTTAACCAAGGTCTAATCACTTTATATCCTCGCGAAAACAATTACTTTAATCAAAATATTAAACACTAACCAAACAGATGATTAGAATTCCCAAATTTTCGCAAAAAAAAACATGATCAACAGGACAAGATTATAATAAACGCAGTTACATCCAGCCAGTACTGCCAAAGCTAGGGAACTTTCCCTAGGAAGTTTTAATATGCTTACGGAAAAAAGATTTTTCAAGACAAGTTCCACATAAAAATGGATATACGTCATCTATATTATTTTTAAGTATGTACTAATATGTATTTTTGTTGTAATCTTGAGCATAGCAAGCGTTTTAGCTTCTGCTCTTTACATCGTACAAGACATAGTACAGAATAAATGCACATATCTTATGTCCAAGTACAATTATTTATATTAAAATAACATTTACAACTTACATCTAATCAAAAGTTAACAAACTTTATCATCTCTTAAATCTATTTGTCAATACATATTTATAAATTCGTATTCATTGTCATACACTCCTCAATCGAATATAGTGCAGCACCAAACAGTATTTTTTTTACAGCAATTTTAAATTGTTTAAAAGTAAGATTTTTTATTTCTAATGGCAATTTATTATATAGAGTTGGGTCCATAATATCGATCCCTTTGTTTAAGTAGCTATACTTGCGTGTCATTACTCTTATGTCGTTACCTCGTCTTGTTTCATCCCGATGGTAGAAGCTATTTGTTGCAAAATTATTTATATTCTGCTTGACATAAAGTAGACATTTAGAAATATAAAGGCTGTGTATAGTCGGGATATCAACATCTTGTGAGTTTCCCCATAGTTCCAATCCGTATGATATAGCTGATTGAAAGTACGCAAAATACAAAGCCTTTAATGTTTCTAGCGACACTGTTTTTGTAACTTTCCTTAACATATAATTGCAGGTCCTAAGTTTGTTAGCTACTTTATCTATTTGGGATGTCCATTTTATCTGATTATCTATTTTAAAACCTAAAAAAATTATATTATCCGTGCAATTTAAAATAGTGTCACTGCGAATTTGATTTCTACTAAATATAATATTTTGTGTGTTATTTTCGTTTAATTTTAAATTATTTGCTGAGAACCATACAACAGCTTCTTGATTAGTATAGCTGAATTTGTCTTTTAATTCGTATCTAGTTTTACTGGTATGTATAAATGTCGTGTCATCAGCATACATCGAAGTTTGGGCATTTATATTATTTGGCAGGTGGTTTATGTATAATATAAATAGTAAGCTTCCTATCACGGAGCCTTGTGGGACACCTGTATTAATAACTTCGCTGTCTGACACTTGCCCATCATGTGCTACCACTTGTGTTCTATCTTTTAGGAAACTTCCTAAAAGACCAGACACATTACCTCTCAAACCATATTTGCTGCATTTTTCCAGTATTATATGATGTGAGATGCAATCAAATGCCTTAGACAGATCACAGCAAGTAGCAGCGACATGAAAACCTTGATCGATACTTACAGCTATACTGTCTATAAGCTTGATTGCAGCCTGTGTAGTGGATTTATTTTTTCGAAACCCATACTGGTTGTCTACAAATAAACTATTATTTTCCAAAAATGACATTATTCTATTTTTTAATAATTTTTCAATAATTTTTGTAAATATGTGTGCAATAGCGATTGGCCTATAATTTGCTACATCTTGTATAGAACCTTTTTTAAATATCGGTGTTATTACCGAGGTTTTTAGGCATTTTGGAAAGTTACCATACATAAAACATTTATTAATTAATAATTTTAGAGGATATGCTATTCCAATAGCCGCCTTTTTTATTATTTTTGAATTTAGTTTATACATGTCTATTGAATTTGTATTATTAAGGTTACTAATAATTTCCTAAATCTTAGTTTCTGTTGTAGGATATAAATATAGACTTTTATTAAAATTTTCTAAATTTCTTGTTAAATTATTATTATTATTACCCGAATTAGATATTTCTGCCTGAATATCTTGTTTGCAAAATACTTATTAAATTCGTCGGAAGAAATGTTAATATTGTTTTTTATTTTAGATTTAACCTGTTGATTGGTTTCTTTCCGTATTATAGCCCATGTGGCTTTACAGTGGTTTTTAGCATTTAATATATAGTCGCTATTGAATTTTAATTTTGTTTCTTTAATTTTCTTTTTATATTTGAGTCGAAAAGCCTTGTAACTATTGTCATATTTCGCATCTACTTTAGCTATATCAGCAAGAAGTGTTAACATATTTTTCATTTCTTTTAATTCTTTAGAATACCACTGATTTTTTTCTGAAATTTTTCTTTTTACCTTTTTAAACGGAAAATAATAGTTTACTTGTACTAAAAAATGCACTAAAAATTTTGAAAATTGTCCATTAATATTATTAATATCTGATTCTAAAACTGATTCCCAATCATAAATCAATAAATAATTTTGAAACATTTCTACATTTAGTAAGTTCATATCTCGTACATAATAGTAAGTACTTTCAGTCCCTTTCTTATCCTTGACATATTTTGCCAATTTTCCCAATAATATGCTGACATATTTGGCACTGTGTAGGGATTACACTCAGGGTCAGACTAAGTTAATTTCGCACCCTAGGCATACTTCTTGTTTGGCGCACGTATTTTTTTTTATGATATTGCTAAATTATCTCGACGGTGCAAAATGATCTTTTCTTACTTGTATCCGTTATTTTCTTCTTTCGGTGGTGCTTCTAATTATCAGTGTGTCTTGTGATGTGGTTCACTATATGGTGATTTTGACATTATTTTTGATTACTCGGAAAATTTGTCTCTACAAAACAAATTTTGCTGGTCGTCATACCAATTTTTACAAAATATTTTCGATTCGTCTATTATGAAAAATTAGTATTATCTATTCTTCATTAAATGAACTTTAATTTGTTTTTATATCAATTTTGATATTCTGTAAAATAAAAATACGTAATATCAAATCACGTTTTTAGAAAATTAATGAATAATTGGTTTAAGTATTAATTTTTTATTAGTAGCAAATAATACAGTGCCACATAATAACTTTCCGTAGTTGATTGTAATTTATAAACATTAAAAAAAACTTTTTTGAGTTACACTTTTTTGAGGAAAGTGTACCCCTTTAGATGGATACTGTTATTCAGAAGGTTGCTCTTTCTTCATAGGAGCACCCATTTTAGTGGGACATTTTTTAAAGGTGCTATTTTTTCATTGGGGGATTTTTCAGAAAAGCGTGTTTTTTCATTGAGACCCTTTATTTTAAATAGCAAAGCTGTTTTCAGAGGAGCTCTTTTTCAGAGGAGTGCTCTTGTTTCAGAGAGGCGCTATTATTTATAACGAGCGCGGGCTCTAAGGCCCTAGTCTCAATGCTAGTTTTGGCACCTCCGTAAATTTGGCGACGGGCGGTTGCCCGGTCAGCCCGCCCCTTAATCCGGCACTGAAACACTTGTGCAATTTAGACTTTCAGGTGTTTCTTTGAGTGACTATATATTTTCCACAAAATTATTTGGATCCAAGTGATCCAAACGAATTATATCTTAGGAACTTAAACAGAAATCTTAGTTTTATTATTTTATCTGAGCAATCGTGTTTCTCATTAAATGTATTAGTGCACAAACTTAATAATTCGAATAAAATAAACGCGAAGAAGTAAATTTTCGCGACCTATTAAAAGTTTTCGTGCCCCCCCCTCCAATATTCTGTTTTTTTTTAAATTTCTATTCGTGACCCACAAGAAATACGTCATGGAACCCTTGAAAAATACTTGTATACTACCAAGTACAATAACTATAAGTAGTTTTCACAATAGAATAAAACATCTACAAACATATTTGTAGATAGAAGCTATAGCTACAATTAGCCGTATTGGACGCAAATATGCGTAAATTGGTTTACAAGATGGCATCTACCAGGGTTACCTTTTATATTTCGGTATTGAGATCAAAAACAATTATTTATCAACATACTGGCTTTATTGTTTTTCAAAATATTCTCAATGAAGATTAATACACTTTTGCATGCATTTGAACCAATTTTCGAAGCACTTTTTCCACTCCGATTGAGGCACTTCCAAAATATACGCATCAACTGCTTTTTCAGGTGTGAAAAAACGTTGCCCTCGCAATTTATTCTTGATATGCGGGAATAAAAAGAAGTCATTGGGTGCCAAATCAGGACTATACAGCGGATGATTCATCAAATCGACGTTTTGAGTGCTCAAAAAGTCACTTGTTTGAGCCGATTTGTGAGAGCTCGTATTTTCGTGGCCGTCAAACTATGTGGGATCCTTCGCGAACAATTCTTTTTGACGGCGAAATGTTCATGCAATAGTGAATGTATGTTCCCATTAATTCCCAAGGATACCTCAATTTCACGATAAGTCACATGACGATCTTGCAGTATCAGTTCACGCACAGCATCAATGTTTTCCGGGACAACAACCGATTTTGGACGAGCTTCACGAAATTCGTCCTTAACGCTACGTACAACCCCCAAAGATTATTAGTTTCTTATACAAAACTAACAATCTGAAATAAAATTAGTGACAATCTATACATCAAATTTTGCATAGAATGTTTATCTATCTAATAGGATATTTTTGATTGTAGAAAAAATTATTGTAAAAATGTTATTGCTAAATAACTTAATACTAGGTATTACACAACAATGTTCTGTAATTTTTTAAATATATTTGTGGGTTTCAAATAATTTTTATATTTATATAGTTTTGTATAGAAATGTTCTAATAATACGTTAACATTTTTTTCGACATGATTGTTTATAGTTTAGAGCCTTCGTCGAAAAATATTATACTTGATGATAATGAAATGCCACTTGGTACAAGTATTCTTTACATAAAATTGAACATTTTTATGCGCCGCACCTATATTGAGAACCGCGGCAGATTCGAGGTGGCGGCAAAAGTAGATTACCAAGTACAATAACTATAAGTAATTTTCACAGTAGAACAAATTATCTCCAAACATATTTGTAGAATAAAGCTTTAGCTACAATTTGCCGCATGGTACACAAAAATGCGTCGAATGGTTTACAAGATGGCGTCTATAACGCAAGTTGTTTATTTACAATTACATGACAGTTCTTTTAACAATTAAAAATATCTTATTAGATAGATAAAAATTCACTGAAAATTTTGATGTATAGATTGTTACTAATTTTATTTTAGGTTGTTAGTCTTGTATAGGAAACTATACGGTTGTGCGCACCCTTAAGCGAACTACGGCCACCATTGAAGTCGGCAAACCATCGATAAACAGTAGTCCTTGATGGTGCTTCATCGCCAAAGGTTGAATTAAGTTAATCGATACACTGTTGTTGGGTTAATCCACGTCGAAAGTTATAATCTAATCGAAAAAAATAATCGCTCGAAAATGTTCACAATTTAATTCCATTTTTAGCCGAGATGATTTTTTTCAAGTTATTATAAACAACACAAATAGCGCTCGTACGTCAAAACATTCTGAGTACGTACACCGTCAAAAATGTCAAACTATACGATAGAAGCGTCAGTTGCCAGATGGTAGCAGCAGTTAAGCGCAATTTCGAAATATAAGAGGCAACCCTCGTACATGATCACATATTTTCTATAATTTTATTCTATTTATTAGATCTAAATTTAATTACTATTAACTATAACCATAAAGTAGTAAATGCATTATTTTTACAAATTATAGCAATAGAAAACATGTGTGAAAGGCAATTAGGTTCTAATATTTCAAAGGCTGTAAAATTTATGTAATTCTTTAAGGTATATAAAAAAAATTAAAGGCCGCCCTTGCCAATGGCTGCCATGTGCTGGTCATTCCGTTTCTGGTTTTACCGGGCCTGGTTATATGACCCTGCCCTAGTTTTCTAATATCTTTAAATTTTAATTCGTTCAATGTTCCGTCACTTTGCAGGTCAGTAAAAGTTCACTTTATCGTTCCCGAAGATTGAATCATTGAAAATCTATAATTGAATGAACTTATGATATTGGAAATTTTCTACAATGAATGATAAATGGCTAATTGTGCACCGTAACACCCTGAAAACTTTGCGAATAAATTTAATTTAATGTTTTAAGATTCAGGAAGTTGACGGCTCTTAGTTTTAAACATTTGTTTTACGGCCATTTTCTTCTGATCTAAAAGGAATTTAGAAAATGTTGACGTGGGAAAATGGAATTTGGATTTATTATAATTAATCTTGACGTTTATTATTATTTATTAAAGGCATTAATTAAAGAAAATTATAACTTTCATCTTGAGAAAATCTTTATCCATCTCTCTTGGGCATTCTCAGTCGGTCAGGAAAAATGGTCAGTGATTTTTATCTATGCCATTGGAAAGTAATCATAAAGTTGTCTTAAGAAAGTATTGATTTAAATATTATAATTTTCAATAAAGAAGTTATAGTGAAAAATTAAAGAGAAAGAGAGAAACGAGAAAAGTCACCTTGCCAAATACACTCTATTCTATCTTAATAAAACTGGAGTTATTATAGGCTCAGAGACCTAGACCAGGGGTCGGCAACATGCGGAAAATATTATGGCTCTTTGAAAATTGGCTGGTTTTTATTTTAATATAATTAATTTTTTAATTTTCAACTTTCTGCCTGTACTATACAGGTTTTGTATTGTTCAAGATGTTTTACGGTGCAATTCACACCCGGTAATTCCCCGAGTTGCTGCATATTCCCTTTTAGAAGAAGTAATTTCTGATGAATGATATACGTGCAGAAACATTTTTACATTTTATTAATTTTCAAAAACATAAGGACTATAACAACGTTATTAATGCATTTTTTTTGCACAAACTATCGTAAACATGCAAGAAGCTTTTGGAGAAAGATTTAAAGAGTTTAGAAAATAAAGCTACACTAGATTTCTTGACAATTGAAGCAGATATGCAGCAATTACATTTATCACCATTCCCATTGATTAATCAGGTACAATTTGAACTTCAATTATTAGATTTGAATTCCAAAGATTTATGGAATGATATATTCTTAAAACTTAATTCTGAACTAGAAAGTTTAGAAAGAGAAAAGAGCATTTTATCTTCCCAGCATAAGTGGACCGAAGTTCACAATCTTCAAAATGTAGATAACGTTGTTTTCGAAGCTTGGAATCGTCTTCCAGAATCGTTCAATCATTTAAACCAGTGGCGAAAGGAAACCTCCGCTAGACTTGCCCTCCCATAAAAAAAATATTAAAAAAAAAATAAACTAAAAAAAAAAAAAAAAAGTTTAAATATTTAGATAAATCTTCAAAAATCCATCAAATTATGTTCTATACAAATTTTTGTCCAAGGCTTGCTTTACTAGTTACGAATTAATTATCATGACCATGGAAACGTTACATATAAGTATGAAAAAATTGAGACTTGGAAAAATTTTAAATAATTTTACAAAAAATTTTCGAAATTTTTCGTTTTATCAAAAAACGTGTCAAATAAAAGTTATTAGTTATTGCATTTATAGTAACTTTTGTTCAATAAATTTTTTCGAAATATTTTTCTGTTGCTAAATATTCGCAAAAATATTAAAATCGACACGAGTAAACTCCCATTTCTAGTCAACCGATTTTCATAAAAAACAATAGGGTTCTTCCTATTTAATAGGAGAATTTTTTAGTACCAAAACGAACTCTTTAAGTTAAACCGTTTTTGAGTTATCGTGTATACACACAGACAGACAGACAGACAGACACACACACACACACACACACACACACACATACGGACGGCACTTCGAAAATAGGTTTTTTGGATTCCCTGGACCATGAAACGTGGTCATCCGTCAAAATCTCGACATCGAAAATTTTCGCGATTACAATACTTGCCCCTTATATATTAAGGTCGGGCAAGTAAAAATTATGCTGTCGGACTACTGACAATTTTCGGATCCACACCTTACTGTGAGCAAGTCTTTTTACATATGAAATTAATATTCAGTTAAGAAGTAATCTTACTGACCTGAAACTTGAGTGCTGCCTTAAGTTAAAGATTACTGAATATTTACCAAATATTGAAGTCTTATCGAATACTATGCAAGTAGCAATAGTCCCAGTAAAAAAATTATTATATTGTAATATACTGGCAAGTGCACTAGGTATCACAAACTAAATGTATAAGTAAATATTAATTTATTTATACAATATATATATTAATAACAATTTTTACGTTTTTTTCTTAAATTTTTTTAGCGGCTCTTCCATGTTATTGTTTTTGTTTTCAATATAGATTTGGCTCTTTGACACTGAATGGTTGCCGACCCCTGACCTAGACGAAGAAGAAGACAGACATAGAATTAGTAGATCGTTTCGAACGCAAATTTTTGAGAACAATATGTGGAGAAGTAAAAGAAGGGCAATAGAGCAGGTGTTATAATTTCAAACTCTATAACCTGTTTGAGCAACAAGTAAACAAGTGAGATAATGAACGACTCTGACTCCGACTCCGACTAAATTTGCATATTAGCTAAACCCACAGGGGTAAGACGATCAGGGGACTAAAGAAACTTTCATTGGTGATGTCAAAAAGGACCTTCAACAAATTCCGAAATAAGAAAGAATGAACGAGGAATAGGTAGGTCTGGAGGCAGATAATGGAGCAGGTCAAGTCGCACATAGAGCTATAGATAGATGGATAGAAAATCTTGGGTTTCGCAATAACGGGCAATCGGTAATCGACTATCCAGGGACATACTAACAACAGTATTTTATTTAAGAAGCATATAATATGGCCATTATATGTGAGTCAAATGCAATATTTTATCTACAACTATATAGTTTTTGATAATGACTAGGTAACGTTTGCAGGATTTCAATAAGATCTTTAGCAAAACAGAAATTTTGAGCGTCAATTGTAAAACTTCAGAACTGACGTCAATAAGATAGCTGTCGACCCAACAGCTGATTGTAACCTACAACAATATGTTTAAGATTTCATATTCTACGCATGCGCACTCGTATGGTGAAATATGAAATTTGTAATACCACAGATGAGCACAAATATGCATTGAATATAAAATTTCATACTTTGCGGCGTGTAATATGAGCAGCTTTATATATCAGATCGTCAAGGATGAGTTTTAGTTAATGATATTGCCAACTTTAACAGCTTATTATTTGACGTTGGCTTAATACAGTGATTCTCAAATTGGGCGATACCGCCCCCTAGGGAGCACTAGAACTATCCAGGGGGCGATGGTAGCCTCGGGTGCATTTGGGGGGCATTGAAAATGATGAAGGCTTGCTTACCTATTGTCAGCACTTGGATGGTCTCCATTCTGACTTCAACTAACGATTTCAAGATATTTTTAAAATGAACATACCCGATTGGGTTTTGGATCCTTTTGCAAGTGCATACACTTCAAAATTACAAGAAAAACTGATGGAAGTGAGACAAATTACGAATTGTAATTTAAATTCAAAGACGGCTACCAACAGTTCTAGCTGCAAAGGCAGATTTCTACAGCTTATCCTGGGTTATGGGTTATAATACAAAAGTTGTTAATTGCATTTTCTTCATCATATTTAGTAGAACATGGGTTCAGTGCGGTCACAAATCTAATACCAAAAAAAAAAAAAAGAAACCGACTGCAAATAGCTAATCGCGGTGATTTATGAATACTGCTGACAAAAATAGAGCCGATGCTTGATACATTAATAAGCAACGCACCAGGTTCATCCTTCTCATTAGATGAGAATATGATTTTAATAAATAATTTTTAATTTCAATATTCAAGGTGTCTTTTTTACAACATCTTTCTTTACTATAATTTAGAACGTAGGTAGAAATATAGATACTTATATCTTTCTGTCTGTTCGTTTAAAGAATGTAGATTTCCAGGGGGCGCTGAGCAAATTTTTTTCTGAAAAGGGGGCGGTAGGCCAAATAAGTTACACATCTCGCCTGTTTAAAGAAATCATTGTATGCTCTAAAAAATATCAAAAACTTAAAAAAAACAAAAAAAAATGTTGAAAATGGAACGGTAGGAAATTCGCACTATTATGAAGTATGAGTTCTTACGTGGAACTACGACATCGCAAACCACACGAAACATTGATAGTGTATTTAGCTCTAGTGTTACTACGCAGCAGACAATATCAAATTGGTTCACCAAATTTCATATAGGTAAATTAAAAACCAAACAAACAAAGAAAAAAAAACTGGCTCATCGATCACAGAAATATACTGCAACCAACTAGAAAAATTATGCAAAAACTTAAAGAAAAACAGCATAGATTGGTCAACAGATCGACTCCTATTTTATTGAATGACTAGCTGAAAACCCGTGCTTCGCTACGGTCTATTGATGGTCTCATTGGCATAAAATCCACAGTTTGTTTTTAAACTTGTGTATGGGTAACCCTTGTAACAAAAAATCTAGTCGATATCTCATCTGTCCTAAGAGATATTGAGGAATCCGGGAAAAAACATTTTACTCCTTTTCACCAGATAGGGGTCGAACTTGAAAAAATCCTTTCTTAGTGGGTTCTTACGTCATACTGAAAAATGTACTCTCCGAATTTTTTATTCCTAACAAAAAAATACTAATTTACCCTTTAGGAGTGAAAGAAAACTGTTAAAACTCATATATGCCAAAATGGAATGTTATAACTCAACAACCGCTGGCAATACAAAGCGTTCTATAATTCACCCCTTTAGGGGTTGATTAAGATAAAATCCTGAAGTTCATTTTTCGGCATTTGTATGGGTAATCTTTATAAGCAAAAACCAAGTCTATATCTTATTGATCCTAGAAGATATTAAGGCGTCCTTGAAATCACAATTCCCTCTTTTCACCCTTTAGGAGTGATATTTGTTAAAGGTAAAAAACAATTTCGAGACATTTTAAAAAGACACCTATCTGCCAAAAAGAAACGTTATAACTCAACAAACAGAGGAAATACGACGCGATGTATAATCTACCCCGTTTGTAGAATCACCCCTTTAGGGGTTGATTAGGACGAAATCCTGAAATTAGTTTTTCGGCATTTGTATGGATAATTTTTGTAAGCAAACACCAAGTCGATATCTTATTGGTCCTAAAAGAATTAAGGAATTACTGAAATCACATTTCACCCCTTTTCACCCTTAAGGGGTGAAATTAAAAAAATGTCAAAATCATTTCGAGATATTAAAAAACAACACCTAGATATTAAGGAATCCTTGAAATCACAAATCATCCCTTTTCACCCTTCAGGGGTTGATTAGGACAAAATCCAAAAATTGGTTTTTAGGTACTTGCATGGGTAGTTGTTGTAAGCAAAAACCAAGTCGATCTTATTGGTGTTAAAAAATATTAAACAATCCTTGAAATCACGAGGACATCCTAAGTAAAAAGTGTAAGCAAAAAGCAAGTCGATATCTTATTGGTCCTAAGAGATATAAAGGAATCCTTGAAATCACAATTCACCCCTTTTCACCCTTTAGGGGTGAAATTTAAAAAAAAAACTGTCAATACTATTTCGAGATATTTTAAAAATACATCTATGTGCCAAAAATTAATGTTGCAACTAAACGAACAGAGGAAATACGACGGGATGTATAATTCACCTTGATTGTAGATCCATCCCTTTAGGGGTTGATTAGGACCAAATCCTGAAATAAGTTTTTCGGTATTTGTATGGGTAATCTTCGTAAGCAAGAAGCAAGTCGATATCTTATTGGTCCTAAGAGATATTAAGGAATCCTTTAGGGGGGACACCTTTAGGGGGTAATTTTAAAAAAATGTCAAAACTATTTCGAGATATTTTAAAAAGATACCTATGTGACAAAAAGTAATGTTGCAACTAAACGAACACAGGAAATACGGCGGGATGTATAATTCACCCCGATTGTAGATCCACCCCTTAAGGGCTTGATTAGGACAAAATCCAAAAATTGGTTTTTCGGCATTTGCAAGGGTAGTTTTTGTAAGCAAAAACCAAGTCGATATCTTATTGGTGTTAAAAAATATTAAACAATCCTTGAAATCACATTTCACCCCTTTTCACCCTTTAGGGGTTAAATTTAAAAAAGTTGTCAAAACCATTTCGAGATATTTTAAAATGACGCCTATGTGCCAAAAAGAAACCTTATATCTCAATAAACACAGGGAATACGACGGGCTGTATAATTCACCCCGATTGTAGATCCATCCATTAGGGGTTGATTAGGACAAAATCCTGAAATATATTTTTCGGTATTTGTATAGGTAATCTTTGTCAGCAAAAAGCAAGGCAATATCTTATTGGCCCTAAGAGATTTAAGGAATCCTTGAAATCACAATTCACCCCTTTTCACCCTTTATGCCTCATTTTCATGGTAGTGTCAAAGGCGTGACAGGGGTGAGAGGCGTGGTGTTATATTTACAAGTTCGAATTTCATGATGGGGTTGGAGGCGTGATAAGGGCGCGTTTTCGGTTTTGACATTTGTATATAACCCAAATTTAACCTAAAAGTTTTTACAAGTGTTTGGAGTAAACTGTTATTCAATTTCATTAAATATGTCATCAAATCGAAGGAGACGTCTAGCTCTTTTTTATGGATATTTAGACTTAATGCGATATGAAGAAAAGCAATGGTGGGTACGCCCCATATATAAAAACAGACGGCAACAGGGTGATTATTTTAACTTGTTGCAAGAAATGAGACACAAAGTACACAGACGACTGTCTGTAACTTTGTTAAATTTGTCATATATGAAGTAACTACTTCAATTACAAGAAAAGAATTTAATACACAATCTTTTTTACTGAAATAAATTTGACATCACAGTTTAGAATGAAGATTCTGTTGGCCCCTACTTGAGGCTATTTCGCCACATCATTTTACGTTTTTTTAATTTTTTTTTTTTTAGGAAATTAAAATAAGTTTCTCGCTAAAGATTTCACCATTCCGAAAAAATATATCTGTTTCTATGGTTTCGAAGGTGCGGCCGGCGCTAGAGTTGAAATTTCTGAACTTGCGACACCGCGCTTGTAACACCGCGCCTACGATACCATGGTACGGGTTTTTTCAAAATAAAGCGATCCTATTGGTTGAATTTTTTGTTCCACACTTTCAACACCCGCATGAAAATGAGGCATTAGAGGTGAGATTTTAAAAAACTGTCAAAATCTTTTCGAGATATTTTAAAAAGACACCTATGTGCTAAAAAGTAATGTTGCAACTAAATGTACACAGGAAATACGACGAAATGTATAACTCATCCCGATTGTAGATCCACCCCTTTAGGGGTTGATTAGGACAAATTCCTGAAATACGTTTTTCGGTAATTGTATGGATAATCTTTGCAAGTAAACAGTAAGTCCATATCTTATTGGTCCTAAGAGATATTAAGGAATCCTTGAAATCACAATTCACCCCTTTTCAACCCTTAGGGGTGAAATTTTAAAAACTGTCAAACATATTTCGAGATATTTTAAAAAGACACCTATGTGCCAAAAAGTAATGCTGCAACTAATGAACACAGGAAATACGACGGGATGTATAATTCACCCCGATTGTAGATGCACCCCTTTAGGACTTGATTAGGACAAAAACCTGAAATATTTTTTTCGGTATTTGTATGGGTAATCTTTGTAAGCAAAAAGCAAGTCGATATCTTATTGGTTCTAAGAGATATTAAGGAATACTTGAAATCATAATTCACCCCGTTTCACCCTATAGGGGTGAAATTTAAAAAAACTACCAAAACCTTTTCGAGATATTTTAAAAATACTCCTATGTGCTAAAAAGTAATGTTGCAACTAAACGAACACAGGAAATACGACGGAATGTATAACTCACCCCGATTGTAGATCCACCCCTTTAGGGGTTGATTAGGACAAATTCCTGAAATAAGTTTTTCGGTAATTGTATGGATAATCTTTGCAAGCAAACAGTAAGTCGATATCTTATTGATCCTAAAAGATATTAAGGCATCCTTGAAATCACAATTCACCCCTTTTCAACCCTTAGGGATGGAATTTTAAAAAACTATCAAACCCATTTCGAGATATTTTAAAAAGACACCTATGTGCCAAAAAGTAATGTTGCAACTAAACGAACACAGGAATTACGACGGGATGTATAATTCACCCCGATTGTAGATCCACCCCTTTAGGGGTTGATTAGGACAAAATCCTGAAATTGGTGATTCGGTATTTGTATGGGTAATCTTTGTAAGCAAAAAGCAAGTCGATATCTTATTGGTCCTAAGAGATATTAAAGAATCCTTAAAATCACAATTCACCCCTTTTCACCCTTTAGGGGTGAAATTTCAAAAAACTGTGAATACCATTTCGAGATATTTTAAAAAGACACCTATGTACCAAAAAGTAATCTTGCAACTAAACGAACACAGGAAATACAACGGGATGTATAATCCACCCCGATTGTAGGTTTACCCCTTTAGGGGTTGATTAGGGCAAAATCCCGAAATTGGTTTTTCGGCATTTGTATGGGTAATACTTGTAAGCAAAAACTAAGTCGATATCCCATCGGCCCTAAGAGATATTAAGGAATTCGTGAAATCACATTTCACCCCTTTTCATCCCTTAGGAGTGGATTTTCGAAAAATCCCTTCTTAGTGGGTGCTTACGTCATGGAGGGAATATACTCTCCAAATTTCAAGTTTCTAGGGCCAGGGGTTCGGGCTGGGCGGTGATGTGTGACTCAGTCAGTCAGTCAGTCAGTCAGGACACTGCCTTTTATATATATAGATAACGCTAGAGCGCACACTGCACATATGATTGTGGCAAAACTACAGGAATTGGTGTTGGAACTTTTTCATCATCCTCCATACTCACCAGATCTAGCTTCCATTGACTACCACTTCTTCCGCCATTTGGACAACTTTTTAATAGGACAAAAGTTTAATTCCGACAATGCTGTAAAACTGGTCTTCCAGGAATTCATTGGGACTCGTCTTATGGGGGCATTTCTAGGATCGGTCAAAACGTGAAGGTTGGCTAAATGAATTTAAATAATTTCATTTGTACTTCATGGTACTTACTTTGAAAGGCCCTCCACATAGTGGATTCCAAGACTTGCGAGCGGTATCAAGTCTGAAACCTTAAAGGATTCGCCGGTCGGTTGCTTAGATTCTTTATGAGAGGAATAAGGGTGTTAGAATTAAAGTCTGCATTTTACTTAATCTACGTGTAATGCTTAGTTAGAATCGAAGGTTATTAATTACATTGAACTTACAATTTAATGCTGGCTGTAAAATCCCATGAGAGACCCTCAAGCACAAAAATCTCACAATCACCGTTATCACCTCACAAGCCGCTAAACACCTCACAACACTCACAGTGTTTAACCCGTTAACGAGGTTCGTTTACTTCATTAAACTGTCCTCAACACTTCCAGATTACTTCTGGTTTTACCCACTACACGCTGCCAGGTTTCTCAACTAAAATGCTTGGGAGGTTCGTCCGTACCCGGTGACGGTTTATCCATGACTCCTTTTTTCTCTCACAAGATTTTTCCAGCTCTTTTCTTAAACTAATAATCTGATCTCTGAACCCCATTTTTGTCGTTGTAAAAATAATCAGCTCTCCAATTAACAACAAAACCCTTTTAACTTATCTTGAAGACTCATATTTCTATTACCAATAATTTATAAACCCAAATAATTAATTTTGACTCTAATTACTACGAACTCCATATCACTGAAAATATATGGTCGCTTATCAACATCTGTATAAACATTTAACCATGTTATTTGATATAAACAATAACGTTCTTTCAAACAAATCATATAATATACGACGGTAATTCTACTCGTGTCCTTCGACACTTAACTAGAAAAATATATGATAGCTCAACTAATCTTTGAGGATGTTTATCTTAAAATGGATTAGTTTTTATATTTGAATAATTTGAATATATTTTAACTAATTGAATAATTTTATTTTAAATAACAATGAAATTTTATTTCTGAAATTACCACTCCCACATTCTGCCAGGGTTTTATACCACCGGCCTGAACAAACAACCGCATAAATGGCAAAAGTGTATAGATAATATGGGTGCATATTTTGCTGAATAAAATAATTCCTTATGTTGGTAAGTTATCAACCAACTTTGCCATTTTTTTCTACAAATTTCATCCTTGACGAACTAAAATTTAGTTTTGGACACATAATACATTTATTATTTGATGGTCGTAGATAAATATATTTATGGAACCCAAGCACACTTGGCTTTTAGCATTTTCCGGCGCTGGTCTTATTACACCGTTCTATATCCGGCGTGCCATTGTGTATTTAGTGGTAATAGGATTGTTCCGGAATACACTGTCTCCGTACTGAGGAGAGGTTAGATTAAAATATCATCCCTTTAAGGGCTTCGGACCCTATATTTCAGTTCTGGATATCCGCAGTCTTCCATGACCCTAACAGATTTCTTTAATCTTCATATATTTATTTAACTGTGTATGTCTCTTTTTGGATAGATTGAATTACAAGTAATTCAATGGATTAACTGTAATTTGGAAACCTTTTCAATTAGATACTTCTGTTAAAAGTAAAGAGAAATTTACGTTTTAGTTTTACAATCCTTTTTTGGTATACTGTTCAGAAATATGAATCAAAATATTTACATTTCTGAATATAAATGTCCCAGTTTCATAAATACAAAATAAACACTCATCTTTTATGCATTCAAAATTTTAAAGTTGAATGTTAATAAATATGGCGTTGGTTAAATGTCGGTTTATCCTCTTAAATATGATATGTAATTATCTTTAGAAATTGCATATACTATGGCCAACTCAAAGGATATTAGAATACAACAGCAAGGTTCTCGCACCGTCAGCAAATTCAGCTACAAACGGATACTTAAAAAATATGCCATTATTTTTTTCAAAGCGCTGTTCTTGAAACCACAGAGATGAAAGGATTCTAGGATTCTGACGTGCGATAATTTTACTTTTAAGTAGTGAAGCTCAAAGAATTATATGGTTTCTAATTAAATTAGGTTCTTCTCAAAGTATTTTGTAATTCCAAACGAAATTATATTGGTTATGTTTTATCAAAGGGAATTGATTTATGAAAAGATAAATCTAGTACATTTTTAATCACTATCTAAAATGTACACTACAAAAAATTTACAGGTGACAGTTCAACAAATTTGTTACAATTTTCTGCCAAACTTCGTTTCATAAGTTTGGCAGGTGACATAATAGACAATTCATTACAATGGCCGCATTCAGCAGACTCATCGGTTACTTACCGGTCCAAACTTCCGACTTTTTATGCGTTTCCTCAATTACTAAGTAAACTGACTTAACACTCAATTCCATAATTTTACATGCTTTGAGCTTGATTCTTTTTTTACTACAGATATAACTGTCAAAATATCCACCGGTGAGCAACTAATATTAAATTAAATCCAGTTAATAAAATGGCGACGGGTAAGTAAGTACGGTAACTCACCGGTAGATCAACCTATGCATACAGGTAAAATTTACTAACCGTTAACTCACCGGTGAGTCTGCTGAATGCAACCATTGACAAAATTATAAAAACAACAAGAAAATTTTGTTGCGTTTCGACAAATTTGTCTAAGTTTTTGTGACACTTATTAAGAACCAGAAAATTTGTCTTGACAATTATTTAAACGTTATTTTAATTTTAAATATGAGCAAATAGGTAAAAAAAAACGACGGCCACTTTGACCTACGTAAATCGAAGGACAGTTGGCACATTTGAGTAAATAGACCCCGTTTTTGTTTTTCACTGGTATTTTATCTTTTACATTGAAGATGGAATTCCTGATATTTTTGCTATTGCAAATCCCAATCCGGATGTGTTCATAATGAGTTTTAAATATATGTATCACTTTGTCAGTTATGTTATTGATGAATGGAATTTTATAGAATTTAGTTAAATTAGGTTGAACTATTTGGGCATTATGTGCTACTTTATTAATGAGCTTGGATTTGATAGAATCAATTCTTCTAGAGATCTGGTGTTGGGGAAAATCGTTACGAATAGCGATTTGAAGAATGGTGTGAACCTCTTTGGTAAAATGTTCTCTAGACATGGGGAATGAGAAGAGTCTGTGGTCCAATATCAATAATGAGATTAAAAATTAATATAAAAATTATTTCTAGAAAATAATAGTATTTTATTTAACAAGCATATAATGGAGGCTATATTTCACAAGGATGAAGTTTACTACTCGAGCCGTAGGCGAGTAACCGTTCGAGTGAAATATAGCCATTGTTTGCGTGTCAAATACAATCTTTTATCTACAACTATATTTTTTTATCATTAAAAAAATACTAAATTTAATTTAAAAACGCAGCAAATCTCTTACGTACCTATCTACCCACCCATTGTTCTGTTTTATTTTGTTTCTTTTTACTGGCAAATTTGTTGCATAGCAAATTTTAGTTGGAGTTCTGATTTAGTACGTGAATTGCGAGATCAAAATGTTTGAAATTTCCTTTTTATTGATTATTATGCAGCGCAAAACTACAAATTTGACACAAAATGAATATGCTCAAACAGCAGTATTGGTGGAAGAAGGCTGGGGAATTGGACAGAGGTTTGGCGTATACCATACATCGATGTATCGAATAGTGCGAAAGTTGTAGGGGGACTAGTAGCCAAGTTTTTTGCAGACTTATCCATATCGTTATAAAAATGAAACAATAACGCTAAGAAACATTAAATAAAATCTGATGTCGTCAGCACATATCCACTCGTCATTCTTTTCATCATTTAAAAGATGTATTATAGAAAATAGATAGAACTCATATGCTACTCACCTGTACTCTAGAAATGAATTATAAGCAAATTAGTCTTTTTTTAAATGCTGTTTACTGAAGTGATAGATTAAAAGTTTTTACCTTACTGATGGTGTGTCCGACTTTTACACTTCACTATCTATAATTGTAAGGTATATTTTTGCTTTAAAAAGCCATATTACCAGAAGCTCTAAAAAGGAGGCAGAGCAGTATTAAAAGTGCTGCATTTTTTTTTCAACAAATGTTTAGACGAAGGGATAACACCAGAGAAATGGAATAGAGCTGAAATGATCTTGTTGTATAAAAAAGGAGGTGAATCGAAGCTAGAAAACTACAAACCTATAAACCTATAGGCACAAATTTTCAAACTATTCACGAAAATATTAATTAAAAGGGTACCAGCAGAACTAGACTTCAGACAGCCTGTAGAACAGGCTGAATTTCGAAAGGGCTTCAATACCAACGACTATTGATTGTTACTCAAGATTTTAATTAAAAAATGTTGTATATCAGACCTCTGGTTTTGACCTTCGTGGATTTTAAGAAGGCATTCGATTCAAACGAAAGATGTGAGCAATACTCGGTCCGCTGAAAGATGATCAATTATTCTATTGTAATTATAAGTCGTTAATAAAAAAAGGCAGAGGCTGTTGCGAAGGTCCACCAGAAAACATATTGTTTTAATATCGAATAAGGTGTACCCCAGGGAGACCCTGTATCTCATTAACTATTTAATACAGCATTGAAGAGTGTTTTTAAAAGATTAAATTGGACAAACAGAGGCTTAAACAATAATGGAAAAAGTCTAAGCCACATTTGCCGACGATATACTTTTAATTACTGATGACTTAAGAAAAATTAACCAAATTATGCAAGGATTAAATAGTGAAGCCGAGGAGATAGGACTCCCGTATCAATATAAATCTCACCAGAGTAATGAAAAATGTAGTGCTGAGTGGTAATTTATCAATCTCGGGTAGACCCATTGATCAACTGTCTCACTACAAATACCTAAACCAAACCATAAAGATTAATAAAATAATGGGTTTGGGCTGTGCTGCCTTTAGAAATCAAAGGCACATTTTAAAAGGTAATCTTCCAATCTGCCTCAAGAGAAAGGTGTTTGATCAATGTGTCTTAACAGTTGTCACCTATAGTACTGAGACTCTCACCTTCAGGCAAAAAGCTACGAGTCACTCAAAGATCCATGAAGAAATATCAAGCAAATTTTTGTGATATAACTGAAAAAATTTCATGTCTGAAGTGGCAGTGGGCAGGCCACGTTGATAAAGCCAATTATGGTAGATGAACCAAGAAATTACTGGAATGGCGGCCTAGAGACAGAACTAGAAACCGAGGCAGACGGATGATATGAAGAGATTGGTCGGTAATTGGCTGCAGGTGGTGCACAACAGTCAGGATTAGAGATACAACGGCGAGGCCTATGTTCAGCTGTGGACGTCAACGGCTATTAAATGATGATATGGTTTTAACCAAATTTAAAATAATATTTAGCTCAAAAAATAGAGAATTTTTGTTGTTTTAAAGAAAGGATCCAGGTCGAAGATGGATTAGCATGAGATCTATTTTTGATTAATTTCTTGTGTAATATTTTATGCTTCATTCTAAATCTGCTTTATCTTATATTTGCTTTAACATAAAATCTTAAATTCTCGTGGTAAACTCCCAAACCACTAGACCACAAAGAGAATGTTCGTTACAAGTACAGTAAAACATAACCTCATCGCCACTAAAAACAAAATAGCTTTTTGTTACAAATGTTTTACTGAGGTTGATATTAAATGTTAGGGTTATTAATTTTTGCTACGTTGGTATGATGTATGATGTAAAGTCTATTGTGAGTGGTGTAAAATAGATGAAAATTGATGAGTGTTATATTATATTTTTTGTTAAATTTAATCATATATTAAAAGACATTTTTTAATTTAGACAAGGTTTCATAATTTTTAAAATTGCTATTGTGTTATTTGAAAAGGGTATTTCTTAATTTCAAAACTTTCTTACAAAATACTTTATGAAAAATATAAATGATGGATGATTTTACTAGCAAGTTTAATAAAAAAAATACCTACACAGAATGTTAAAATATTGTTTGTTATTTATTTTTTTTTAAATAATTTTTGTAAAATGGGTTGTGACCAAATGCCTGGAGAAACACTGAGCTTATCAACTATCTTCGCCTTTGCTTAGTTCCTGATAGAATTACCGTGGAATGATAAGGCTTGGTCCTGCTGGAGGTCGAATGCGTGTCATGCACTCGTCCGACCGATTTAGATGGCCGCCAAAGGCACCCCTCGCAGTCTTAATGTTTTAGAAAAATTGAAAACCAAAACCTCATTGTCAAAACGATAATAGTGTAAATCAAGTAATCAATTTTGTTTTTGTTATTTTCTACATAAATAATTATTAAAATAAAATAGTTACTGTGGCGCCCGCTCCCGGCCCAGGTAGGGTAGGAGTACACGACGACACACAAGAGTTGACTTGTGTCGCGTATTGGCGTTGCCAATAAATTGAATAAAAGAGAGAAAAGGTTTTGGGGATCACTAATATGTTAGGGAAATTTACAGTGTAAAAATTAATAATGATAGGTGGTGTAGCGTTGTCAGGAATAATAAATAATAATAAAAAAATATTATAAAAAAAAAATACTTAAACAAAAAATAATTTGTACAAAAAAAATTTAAATAATTTTAATTGTTGCGGACTGCAACAATTAATAGCGGTAAGCGCGGCGGTGAATACGGTCGGTTACACTGTAAATTAATCCCAGAACAAATTCATAAAAAATCGTGATTAGCCAAATTAGTCTAAATTTAAAGAAAATTTTTATATCAAAATCTACAAAAAAAAAGAATGAATTTAAATAATTTCTCAACGCAAAATGTTGAGAAATGGGTACAGATCTACTAGTAAATTTAAAACAAATATATTTGACTAAATTAAACAAATAAAAAATTATTTAAACAGAACGAACGACATATAGGAACGGTGAAACACGCGTTCGTTCTGAGTTGGAGCGACAGATGACGTCACTCAATAAAATTTTAAATGAATTTAAAATATACAGTTTTTTTAACTAAAATTTAGGAAATTAGTAACAAACCTTTCTCTCTGGTCTTACAAAAATGCAGTAATTAATAAATTACTGCCACAATGACGGATTTTAACCACAAAAGAAATCTGGAGGGAACACTCCAGAAAAAATAACTATAATCAAAATATAAATTTAATTATTAATATACCCTGATATATTAATTAACGATTGACACAAATCAGGGGATCCTCATTAAATTTAAACTGATTTTAAACTATTACTTCAATATAAAATCAAAAACACGTCTGCTGGTCTTGCTAGAAAATTATTAATTAATTTAAGATATCGTTGCTTAATTTGGTCGATTGCGCTGATCGGAATGAAATTAGTAACTGACATATCAGCGGATCTAAATAAGTTATATTTTGAGAAATGCAAATGTTTATTTTTAAATATATTAAATTAGGTTTAAATTAATACAATAATAATTTATTATAGTATTATATAATATTATATAAAATATTATTGTATCAGGTAAAGAATACGGTAATATGTTTGTATTTTCGGAAATAAAATATATAGTGGTTCTCAACATGTTTTTGTATAAAATGAATATTTATTTAAATTATGTAAAAATTGATAAGTAAACGGAAATAAAATATAATTTAGGATGTAAATGAAAAATACAAGGGGGTACGCCCTAAGCGGGCGCTTCAGTTACTAAATAATAAATTTGACTTGGGAAATAAATTAAGAGCATATTTACATTTAAAAAAGTATTCTGTTACATAATTTAAAAACTGGCCTGCATAATACATGCTTTTATGATTTTGTAGGTATGACGACCAAAAAACCCTTATTACATCTGTTGTATACTACTGTGGTATCCTATTTTGTTTTTATGATTTTTATATAAAGAGACACTATTTAACATCAAAACTTTACGTCTGCACATTACAAGTTTCTAACCGGGAATGTTGGTCTGGCCGTTATCATGTGCGCAACACAACCGGGTGTCCAGTACTAACTGTTAAACACTGAAAATTACTATTTGATAACACATTACAACGTCACTCATGTGTCTGTCTGTCTGTTTGTCCATCTGTCTGTCTGTCAGTCTGTCTGTCAGTCTGTCTGTCTGTCTGTCTGTACGGTAAAAATTGTAGCCAAACGGCCTAACATAGAAAGTTGAAATTTAGCATGCTTATACAACACTTTGACCCACATATAGGAAAAATACTGAGAGTTCAAGAAAACACTTTTCGAGATAAATATAACAAATATACAGTAGGTGGCCAAATTATTAGGGACAGTACACTTTTCTTGTAATTTTCAAGTTTAAATGCATTTTGTGAGAAAATAAATTGTTTTTAAATCATTTTTCTTCTATATTCTTGTTGCTGGTATCATTATTATTTTAAAAAGCGGGAGATCGTCAAAGAAATCATCACCACCAAGCGGCAATTGATAGAAACCCTTATCAGAGAGTGGCATCACAACCCCAATCTCCGACACAACGCAAAAGTCTGCGTAGAAAGCATGCCCAAACGCCTGGAAGCCGCAATCGCAGCAAAGGGTGGCCTTACAAAATATTAAGATTTTACTTCATTTGTTAAATTAACACTTTTTATACAAAAATAAATGGTTATGAATAAGCAATTATGTCGTTTTATATTCTAAATAAAGCAATCTAATGAATAAAAATAAATACGAGACCCAAAGCCACTTATTTCCTCATTAAATTCATTTGAAAATTACAGAAAATTTGTACTGTCCCTAATAATGTGGCCACCTACTGTATATTTAATGGAAAAATATTTATTTTTCATTTTTAAATTTAAGTGGCGTATCAAATGGAACCCCTTAATACGTGAATCAACAAGCAAATTTTTATTTTTGAAAAATCATTTTTTATGGGATTTATAGGATAGAGTGGGGGAAAAACTGTTATCTCCCACACTATCTCCAAAAATCTGAAATAAATCTCAATAATGTACGTGGTGTGTAAATTAAGTAACCGGACTGATTTTTTAAATTTTTTTCATTCGATTAGAATTATAATTCAATATTGTCTCCCTCAAAATAACTTCCTTGGGAAGACACACAGCGCTGGAGACGGTTCTTCCAATCCTCATAGCAGTGCTGGAACTCGGATAGGGGAATAGCTTTCAGCTGGTCAGTTACGGACGTTTGAATGTTTTTGAGTGTCTCAAACTGACGTCCCTTGAGGTAATTTTTCAATCTTGAAAACAGGAAAAAGTCATCAGGACTCAAGTCAGGCGAAAAAGGAGGCAGAGGAGCCACATCAATGTTTTCACTGGCAAAAAACTTGTTTATTGAAAATGCTGTGTGACAAGGCGCACTGTCAAAATCTGATCTGAACGGTAGTGTGAGTCAAATTATACTTTTCCCCGATCATTCATCGTCAACCGACGATCTGAACGCACAAAATCCCGGATTCAGTCGACATTTTCATCGGTTCCTGAAGATGAAGGCCTTTCGTTGCGTGATTCATCTTCAATCAACTCTCTTCCTTCTGAAAATGCCTTAAAACACCAAAAAACCTGGGTCCTTGACGTTTTTCCCTGGCATTTGATGTTTTTTGAGAATATTGCAGATTTTGTGTTTTTGTCAAAATTATTTTTTTTTTTTTTAACTGATGGCTAAAATTAAATTTCTTGTTAAGGTAGTACATGTTCTTTTGAAATTAAAAATATAGTAAAATAAAAGAATACCTGATAGTAGAGAATAAAATGAAGCGTAGTCACAATCTGATAGATATCTGAAGAGCGGCCACATTAAATAATATAAAGAAACCCATATAAAGAAAACGACAAATAATACTATATTTTATTTAGGTATTTATATACGTAATCGTACATATATAATTAGCTACCGTGTATTAGTGGTCTTCGTAACACTGTGACGTAATTTTTCCTAAGGTTCTCGTGATTGGCTAACTGGGGACTCTTGAGGTCTTTTGATTGACAGGTATGTTGCAGATTTATTCTCTAAGAATCTACGAATATAATTACATATAGATATGTGTAGGATTTCGTAGGCATAAACAAGAAACTATAAATACTTCTATATGATTTCGCCCATATGAACAATATTTCGCAGATTCATTCTTTAAGAAACTGCGAATTAAATAACAAATACAAATGTCTAGGGTTTCGTAGGCATAAACAAGAAACTCTAGACACTCCTATATCCTATGATAGATGTGAAAAATATTTTGCAGATTTATTTTCTAAGAATCTGCGGATAAAATAATGTATAGAAATATCTAGGATTTCGTAGGCATAAACAAGAAATTCTAGACACTCCTATACCCTATGATCAATATGAAATATATTTTGCAGATTTATTTCCTAAGAATCTGCGGATAAAATAACGTATAGAAATGTCTAGGATTTCGTAGGCATAAACAAGAAACTCTAGACACTCCTACATTCTTTGAGTGATATGAACAATATTTTGCAGATTTATTTTCTAAGAATCAGGGCCGGCGGAAGGCGGGTTCAGCGCGTTCCCAGAACCCGGCCCCGCGGTTTGCGAAAAAACAAATACTTAGGGCCGGCGCGAGGTATGGGCAGCATGTGCAGCCGCACATGGCCTCGCGGTCAGCAGCAGGCCCCGCGTATGGAGATGAGGACCTTTTTTTTTTGCTCCTCACTTGGATCTGAACAGCAGGCCCCGCGCATGGAGATGAGGACCTTTTTTTTTTTGCTCCTCACTTGGATCTGAACAGCAGGCCCCGCGGCTCGTCTCGCACATGGCCTCGCAAATCCTAGCGCCGGCCCTGCTAAGAATCTACAAATATAATTACTTACAGAAATATCTAGGGTTTCGTTGGAATAAACAAGACACCCCAGACACTCCTTTATCCTATGATCGATATGAAAAATATTTTGCAGATTTATTCTCTAAGAAACTGCCGATAAAATAACATATAGAAATGTTTAGAGTTTCGTAGGCATAAAAGAAAAACTCTAGACACACCTGTATCCTTTAACCGATATGAACAATATTTTGCAGATTTATCCTCTAAAAATCTAAAAATATAACTATATATAGAAATGTTTAAGGTTTCGTAGATATAAAAGAGAAACTCTAGACACGCGTATATTCTTTAACCGATATGAACAATATTTTGCAAATTTATCCTCTAAGAATCTACAAATATAATTATATATAGAAAAATCTAGGATTTCGTAGGCATAAAAATGAAATTTTAGACACTCTTATATCATTTGACCGATATGAACAATATTTTGCAGATTTATTCTTTAAGAATCTACGAATATAATTACATACATAAATGTCTAGAGTTTCGTAGGCATAAATTAACATCTCAAATTATTTTTAGTTTTAACAATATAAATGTAATGTACTGAATAAAAATGAATCGTTTTCCCATCTTAAAAAGTTCATGAATAAATAATCTAACTATATAATTAGCAAGTGTCTCTATGTATTGTCGGTAACATTATGACGTCAATTTTTCTCATGATTGGCTAACTGGCGACACCCTGTCTCTTGATTGGCTGACAAGTGATACCCTCTCCCGTGATTGGCTAACGGGTGATATCCTGTCCCGTGATTCGTTGACCAGCGAACAAATTAAGATACGTTAAAAAATAAAACCAAATACACATAGAAACAATTGAAATTTTTATATTATAAATCCGTCATTGTTGACGGGTAATAACCTAGTAATATAATAATCGCAACCAAATTCGTAATATTTTATTGTAACATACGTAACAATATACTATTTTCAAACCACGTACAGACTCGTTTGAAGATTGTATATTATCATAATTTCAGATTCAAATGTTAAAACTTTTATTTACGTTTGTATAAAGAAGAAACAAAAAGAGAAACACAAATAAAACTTTAAAACTTGTAGTGAAATGAACATCGTCCTTTTGGTTTCGGTAATTCAGAAAACATACAGTCTCCCTTTGAACTGACCGTTCAAAGGCTTAGTAATTGTTGTTGAACAAAAATTATCTTTTAAAATCGCCATTAAATCTTCTTCAAAAAAACCTTGGTATTATACAATATAAATAGAAACAATTCTTTAAAACCCACGTTTTAAAATTTAAATAAATTTACTTTTAAAAATCCAATCCATCTTTTGAACGATTTAGCTGTATGAAATATTCGAAGACCTTTTCAAAGAACATCAGTGCTTCAATTTACGTACAGATACTTGTAAAATATGTAAACGTATGTATATGTAATGTGTATGAATATATTCATGCTACTACAAAAATTTACAAGACTTAGGGGAAATCAGTAGAAAATATTTACAACAACCATCTTCGCGGTTGCACAATGCTGGTTGCATAGTTATCGTATTTACGGCTCTGTACAGTTTTATTTTGGAAGGTGAACAAATTTGATAAAATATTCAATAAGGCAGAAGATAAAAATACTATTTTAGTTTCATAAATCTTGTCAACTTTAAAATATAGGTTAAATATTTTATTATCATTATTTGTCTTAGAATTTGAACGTATATTTGGAAGGGCTACCTTTTAAGATTTTACAAAAATAAAGAAAGAATTTTTTACTTGCCCGACCTTAATATATAAGGGGCAAGTATTGTAATCGCGAAAATTTCGAGATTTTGACTGATGACCACGTTTCATGGTCCAGGGACTCCAAAAAACCTATTTTCGAAGTGCCGTCCGTATGTGTGTGTGTGTGTGTGTGTCTGTGTGTATACACGATAACTCAAGAACGGTTCAACTTAGAGAATTCGTTCTGGTACTAAAAAATTCTCCTATTAAATGGGAAGAACCCTATTGTTTTTTTATGAAGATCGGTTGACTAGAAATGGGAGTTTACTCGTGTCGATTTTAAGATTTTTGCGAATATTTAGCAACAGAAAAATATTTCGAAAAAATTTATTGAACAAAAGTTACTATAAATGCAATAACTAATAACTTTTAATTGAGACGTTTTTTGATAAAATGAAAAATTTCGAAAAATGTTTGTAAAATTGTTTAAAATTTTTCGAATTCTCAATTTTTCCATACTTATATGTAACGTTTCCATGGTTATGATAATTAATTCGTAACTATTTTTGAAGAATTCTCTAAATATTAAAAAAAAAAAAAAATAAATTAAAATTTTTTTTTTATTATTTTTTTTTATTGGAGGGCAAGTCTAGCGTATGTTTCCGTTCGCCACTGTTTTTTTTTTTTGTAACAAACTCTTTGTTGCTTTTCAAAAATATTCGCATTTTATACACTTTTGCATGCATTCAAACCAATTCTCGAACTATTTTTCCACTCTGAAGTTGGTATCTCAAAAACATGGTTTTAGAAGGCTTCAACAGCTTCTTGAGGTGATACAAATCGCTGTCCACGCATTTTTGTTAGACATTCGAGAACAAAAAAAAAAAAAAAATGTTAGGGGATAAATCAGGTGAATACAGGCAATGAGACATTAATTCGATATTTTTCTCCTTCAAATAATCAATTGTTTGACGTGCTGTGTGGGAGCTTGCATTGTCATGATGAAGAATGATTGGCGACTCTTTTGGTTATTTTACCTGATTTTGTCGATGACTGCTGGCAAACAAATTGTTGTATACCATTCAGCATTAACTGTTCTCCGATCCTCTAAAGCATCGGTTCCCAACCTGTGCTCTGCGGAGCCCTAAGTGCTCCGCAGCCCTAAGTGCTCAGGGGCTCTGCAGCCGTTCCAGGAAATAAAATAAATAAAAAATGAATAAAATCGAAAAACTGAATCAAAATAAGAAAACTGGAAATTACATTTTGAACGAAAATTTGCCAAGTTGAATGTACATCTGTCCCAGTGATTTCTGACCCTAGCCGGTTTATAAATACCAATACATTTTTTTTTTTTCAAACAAAAATAAGCAATATTAACTATTAAACTCTTGTTATTTATAAAACATTTAATTGAAAAAATAAAATTTAAGTTATTTCATGTTATTTCATATAATAACTAGTTATAACTGTTTATTTTAGAGATATTTTGTTTCTTTTTTTATTGTTTTCAAAGCTTGCTACGTTCAACTTTGTAAAACTTATGATGATTATTATTTTGTAAATAAATGGTCGCCAATTTGAAATGGTTAACATCAAAATTATGGTGTCATTGTAAACCTAATTTAATGTACTTTTAGGAAAAAAATATAAAATTATCGATTCCCTATGCTAGATCAAAAGTTGACATCATTTCCGGTGAAACCGGAAGTGCCTCAGAATTCTTATAGTAACCTTTAGATGGGCCTTTTTGTCTAGTTTAACTTTTGTTCTGAAGATTTTTTGTATCTTTACAAATAAAGGAGATTTTCGGGGTGCCCCGTTTCAAACAAACACCCTGTATATATATATATATATATATATGTATGTACTTGAGGAAACATTTATTTTTTTAAAGGTTAAATTAAGAGGAAAAGAAAATGATTAAAGAATATTATTTAGGTAGCAAGGGAGTGTAACTTATAACGATGAAATATCTCGTTTGCTTAATAATCATTTACTTAACAACAAAAATAAATATGAAAAAGGAAACTATTCTTCTCTGCCTAATGAAGATTTTAATAAGATATCTATTTGGGGAGCTATGGGGCGAGCTTATTACATATAAACGAAATATCTCACTTATTATTTACTTAACATCAAAAATATAAAGAGTAATTTAGAAAAAACCTTTATTTTGTGTTCTACTTAAAATTAAAATATCTCAGGTATCATTTACGTTACAGCCAAATGTACATCACAAAAACCGTACGAAGTAAGGGTACCCCAGCTAGTTATGTATAAAAAGTGTTAGTCATAAAAATCAGTTTAACTAATCAGAAATAACTTTATATATATAAGTGTTATATAACAACAATATTATACTTTAATTTTTCAATAATATTTTTGAGGGTAATATTGTTTTGTTTTGGGTGCCGCAATTTACCTCGCTCTCCATGTTTCTTGGAACCATAAGCGTCGCCACTAGTAACCATATGATAAAAAAGTTTAATCACGTTTAAAGATTCTCTCTTTCTTCCCCCCCCCCCTCCAATTATAATTTTAACTAAATTATATTTCACATGAACATTTTATTTATGCCTATATAAATAAATTGCTTGCTAGTTTTATTTCTGTACAGGCGGGTAAATTTAATAATTTATTACATTTTATAAAATTTTCCTCATATCTGTAGGTATCATAAATACTTAATTTTACTACCAACAATTTCTTACTAAGGTCTATATTTAATATTTTTTGTTTGTATTTTATAAAGTATAAAATATGTTTCTTGGAAAGATCGCCTGTTCTACGTGTATACTTTTATTTTATTTCTAAGTACAAACATAAACCTTTTTTAGTGTATGTTGGAGTCATATATTATTTAATAGATCTTAAAGAATGTTATGAAATATTGTTTTAAGGTTATAAAATATATATTGTACAATACTGTATTTGAGGTGAAATTTTTACTACTAAACAAATGAAATTAAAATTAAACCGTTTTTTTTTATAATCGTTTATTGCCGGTTCCACAAATACATTTGTTATTCACAGCAGGGTTATAGGTGTTAACAATAGTTCTTATTCCTTAGGTGGTTATTACATAACTTCCCTAATTTAAATATAGGTTATAAAATATAATATTAATTAGATTTAGAGCTAATCTTCTATGTCAGAAAAATTTGGGCAGAGATCTTGGGGTAAGCGTCGCTTCAGTCTTTTATGTAATCCTTTGTTACCTATGTTGTAGTGTACAGCACTTTCACAGAAAACGTTGTTTTTTTTTTTTTGACTTGGGTGGATATTGACGAAGTTAGGAGTTCATTATGCAATTGTTCGTTTCTGATAAACTACGGGGCATTTACAATAATTCTTAGGATTTTATTTTGGAGCACTTACACTTTGCTAAGATTAGTTTTGAAGTTGTTTCCCCAAACTTCACAGCCGTAAAGTACTAAAAAAATTATTAGAGATTTATATAATAAGAGTGCACACTTTGTTTTAAGGTTGCGTATAACCCATAGAGGTTACCAATTTCTTATACAAAACTAACAATCTGAAATAAAATTATTATTAATTTATACAGAAAATTTTGCACCGAATTTATATCTATCTAATAAAATATTTTTAATTGTAGAAATATTTATTTTAAAACTATTATCGCTTAATAATTGCCATCAGCAACATAGTTCTGTATTTTTTTAAATTTATGGGTTTCAAATAATTTTTATATTTATATAGTTTTGTGTTGAAATGTTCAAATAATACGTCAACATTTTTTTCGACTTGATTACTTATAGTTTAGAATCCTCGTCGAAAAATATTATACTTGATGATAATGGAATGCCACTTGGTACACGTATTCTTCACAAAAATTAAATCATTTTTACCCGTTACACCTATTTTGAGAACCACAGCAGATTCAAGATGGCGGCAAATATAGACTACCAAGTACAATAACTATAAGTAGTTTTCACAATAGAACATAATAGCTAAAACCCTTTTGTAGAATGAAGCTTTAGCTACAATTTGCGCATCGTACGCAAATATGCGTCGATTGGTTTACAAGATGGCGCCTATAATGCAATTTGCTTAATTACAATTACATGACAGTTTTTTCTCAAATTTAAAATATCCTATTAGATAGATAAAAATTCGCTGCGAATTTTGATATCTAGATTGTTATTAATTTTATTTCTGATTATTAGTTTTGTATAAGAAACTATAGGGAACTATAGGGTTGTGCGCCGCCTTAAGGCGGATTTTTGATTTAATAGGGGGTATAATTGACGAAGTCTAGTGTATGCTTGTTGCAGTTTGATATTGATGTGGTGGCTCCAAGTTAGACGGGTATCTAAATGTAGTCCTAAATACCTCACAGTTTTATCTTTTGCATTCCATTCTAAAAAATTAAACCGTAATTTGCTTTATAACTGTAAGAAGGTACAGGTGGAGGAAAAAAGTCGTCAAGATGCGCTTGTGCCAAAGCAGCAACGGTCCTTATATTTCATTTATAAGTATCCCTAGTATATATGAGGGGTGACCGGAAAGTTTCTAGAACGAACTAAAAGACTAATCTTTCATAACGTATAACATATAACCCTGACATAATGCAAGTCTATAGGGTTCATATTAAGTGAGACGTTTCATGGTTGCATAATCCAGCAAGGTATAGTAAAATTCAACGATTATATACTTTGTATTATGTATTCAGAATGAAGAGATAGTAATCACGCACTGTTCACGTGACAATTTCGTCGATCTCTCGTCGTTCGTTGGCTGTTGAAACGTTAACTTCATGCGACAGCCAATAAGGTAGCGAATTTTTCACGTGATTTTATTACTGTTTCTGCATTTGGACAGGGTATAATGTTTATGCGAGACAGAGGTTATATACTGACCTAAGTAAATATGGTGACAAGACCAAGGTAAGCTGCGAAAGCTCTTGAATTACAGTACAATACGTTCGAGGATTGATTGTAAAATGTCTAGAACATATGTTTTGAAAACTTAATCTTTTATATAACTGCAGTCAAATTCCAGACTGATTGTGCATGCAGTATAGCCTTGACATTCAACTAAAGCAACAAATTATGTACATTTTCTTAAACATGAACAAAATCGAATTCCGTGCAGTGATTAAACATTTCTTTTTAAAAGGCTTAAATGCTAAAGATATAAAAATGGAGTAAGACGGAGTTCATGATGTGTCTACCCCTTCATATGCAACAGTTGCAAACTGGATTAAAGAATTTGAACGCGGTCGTCAAGCACAGGGAATGCACCACGTTCTGGTTGGCCGAAAATAGCTACCAATGAAGAAACGTTTAGAAAAGTTCACGGAATCGTGATGAACAATCGCCCACTAAAATTGCGAGAGATAGCAGGGGCATCAGGTATTTCATATGACCGCGTACATCGCATTTTACACCAACATTTGGATATAACAAAGCTTACTGCCTAATGGATGCCGCGTTTTCTAACAAACAATCAAAAGCAACTGCGAATGACCGTTTATCTGCAATATCTAGACATATTCAAGCGCATTACAAAAGATTTTTTGCGACGTGTTTTAACTGTCGATGAAACGTGGATAAATCACTACACTCCGAGATCAAAGAACAATCAAAACAGTGGATAGCACGCGGTGAATTAACTCTGAAGATAGCCAAGGTGATGCCATAATCTTGACCTTCTCATATATTTCGGGATTTCCGAGGAATATTTATTATCAGATGAATACGTACTACATGTAACATGGAAAAACAATGCAGGGAAAACAACAGGTCAGTATTATGCGTCGTAATTAGACAGATTGAACGAAGAAATCAAATACAAAAGACCTCATTTAGCAAAGAAAAAAGTCTTGTTCCATCAAGATAACGGACCTTGATGATGATTTCACATGGATTACGATTCGAATATGCACCGTACTCGTCAGTCTTGACTCCTTCCGATTTCTTTCTGTTTCCAAAACTCAAAAAATGATTGGCTGGAAGAAATTCTCATCAAATATTGAAGTTGTCGAAGCTGTAAATGTATATTTCGAAAGTTTAGATAATTCTTATTTTTCTGAAGGAATGAAAGGTCTTGAAAAGCGTTGGACTAAATGATAGACCTGAATGGAGGCTATGTAGAAAATGTATACAATTTTGCCCCAAAAATTTTTGTTTTCTATATCGTTTCTGAATTTTTTCGATCACCCCTCGTATATTGTATTGGAACTGTATCGGGATTTTTAATTGGTGACAATTTCATGAACAAGATACTCGATGTAAATTGTAATAAAATTCATCAAGTTTGCAGCGTCTGTTCTGACAGATGTAACTGTTAATGCAATTTTTCAATCTTCCGTAATTAGTGACTGGCACCCAAATTTATCCTCGGGATGCACATTTGTCCCTCCACCATTCATTCATTCAATTGGTCGAACATAACTTCGTATAGCCACCACACATTACAAGTTTCTTATGCACTAACAATCTGAAATAAAATTAACATCAATCTATTCATAAAAATAGGCAGCGAGTCTATCATCTATCTAATACGATATTTTTACTGTACAAAAAAAATGTTATCAATAACTTAATAAAAGATACTGGACAACAATTTCCTTTGTGAGCTTCAAATATCAATATATTCTAATATCTAACATATGGCAACATATTATTTATATAGTTGTGTAGAAATTTTCAAATACGTCAACTTTTTTTTGACATGTTTGTTATAGTTCACAACCTTCATCGAAAAATACAATACTTGATGGTAATAGAATTCCACTTGGTATACATGTTCACTACGAAAATTGTACTTTTCTACCTGCTAAAATTCCCCTTCTTCGCCACGCTTGAGGCATCTGGAATCATCCGTTAGGATATCAGCGTCAGATGCCCCCTGGCAGTCTATTTAGGTTCCCCTCTATTCAACTCCTACTGTTTGCTCCTTTCTTCGGTCTCCTTCTTTTCCATAATGGCTTTAATCATCCCGTGGATGGCTTCCCACTTCCTCCTGGATTGCATCATTTCTGCAACCAGGGCGTCAGGTGTTAATGCCTCTGGGCATAGGGCCCCCACCTCCACCCTCGCCGCGTCCCAACGCATGCACTGAAAGATGGTGTGCTCCACAAAGTTCACCATTCCGCAGTACACGCACGTATCCTCCAGGTCCTTACTGATTCTCTTCGTATACGTACGGAAAGAACCGTGACCTGTCAACGCTTGGGTCAGCCAGTAGTCTAGCTTACAGTGAGGGCATTCAAGCCAGGTCCTTACGTCTGGTATCAGAAGTTTCGTCTACTGGCCTTTGGTGGTTTTCCTATCCCATACGTCCTGCCATTGAGCGATGCTCTGTTCCCTGACATTCCGTCTGGTGGTCTGGCCATGACTGGCACTATCGGTCACCGTCCTCCTTTTGTCGACCAGGAGGAATATCGGAATGGTTCCCGTGATCACCTGCAGGGCAACGTTCGACACGGTACGGTAGGCCGACGCGCACCTGAGCAGTGCCTTCTGCTGTGCACCTATGAGGATATCCCTATATTTTGCTTATTTGCACACCTCGTGCCAAATAGAGGCTCCGTATAGGAGTATCGAGTGCACCACTCCGCAAAGCACCGCTCTTTTTTCACTCGTTGGGCCTCCAACGTTCGGCATCAGTCTGCCGAGCATGGATGTCCTCACTTCGGCTTTCCTGATGGAAGCGAGCACGTGTTTCGTGAAGGACATCCTCTCGTCAAACGTGACACCGAGGTATTTCAGCGTTTTGGAGGTTAGGAATTACGGTGTTCCCCAGCGAGAAGCTGATACCGTCCCTCTTTCCCTTCAGGATGATTGCCTCCGTTTTGCCCGGCGCAAGCTCTAGCTTGTGGGAGGTCATCCACCAGCATGGGAAGGTCGTCCGCAAAGCCGATCAGGGTGGCATTCTCGTGCGTGTGCAGGGCCAAGACATCGTCATACAGGATGTTCCACAGGGTGGGTCCTAGAACCGAACCCTGGGGAACTCCTGCGTCGGTCCTCAAAGACACGCCTTTGTCTACCTGTATAGATCTGTCCTCCAGATAGCTGGAGACCAGTGCCACTAAGTATTCGGAGGTGTTGCGTCTCCATAGCTCCTGTAAGATCAGGTTGTGGCAAGCAGAGTTAAAGGCGTTCTTTACATCCAGCGTTACTAGTACGCACCAGGTGCTCTTGTTGCGCCTGGCCCAATCCTTTACGGCTTGTAGAGCTTGTATGGTGGATCTGCCCCTGCGGAAGCCATACTGGTGCTCGTGCAGTCCTCCACTCCTCTCGATTTCGCTCTCGAGCCTTGCCTAACCTAATCTAACCTAACCTTACCCAACCTAGCCTAACCTAATCTTTTTAAGGATTATTTAAGCCTTCTGTATAGAGGCAGCACATAAGGTTATGTTCAGTGGGATATAGTAAAGCTTGGCCAATTTTTTTTTAAATTTTAAAATACAGAAATTCTGAGTGTCAATGTTTAACTTTAAACAGGGGGGTGAAACTCTAATGGCACAACGAAAACCATATTACGTTCCATAACCCAACATGAATGGCGCCCCAGTCGCTACCAGTCGCTATAGCTACGCGCATGACAGGATGTTGCCTGTTACGGCTTCTGTCATTAGCGTCAAAATCTGTAATTAGTGTCAAAATCGTCATTAGCATAAAACGTTTTTTTAATTGTGATATTTTGTGCGTAGTTATTCTGTAATTTTGTAATTTCATTGTTCAATACGGAAAATGGGTGTTAAATGCTTCGTTTTGGGGATGTGATAGTAGTGAACCTACTAGATATCGCTTTCCAGACCCGAAGACACGTGAGGTTCCGGAATTATATAAAACGTGGATGAGGAACATTGGAAATCTAAAATTGGATGACTTGTCTATGGAAGTGATATATAGCAGAGTTCGTGTCTGTAAAAAACATTTTACCCCGGATTGTTTTAGTAATAGGACTAAAACAATACTTCTCCACTTCTTAATAAATAATTATTTCTGCTAGATATTGTTTTTCTGTTTCTGTATAATTCCTAACTGCTTGTTCTTAATTGTAAACATAATTAAATGTTATTATTAAATGATACAATTGTTATGATTTATTTTGTCTATTTTTAATATTGTTGTCGTTAATAATATTAAACATAGACAAAATAAATCATAACAATTGTTTCCTTTAATAATAACATTTAATTATAAGTTTACAACTATATCCACTGAAGCATTTGAAATACCCGGGAAACCCCACCCCTTTCCTCCCCCTCTACTTTTAGTTCTATAACCCAACAACTACGGCGCTAATTTGGTTTAAAAAAATATAACGTCAGTTTCGTATCTATTTCTTTATTTATCTATGACTTCAAAACCTACGTAATCAAAGATGGTTGCGGAACCATCAACTCATTGTTATATAACAATTTTTTTTTTTTTATTTAAATAATTTACGGATGCCTCATAAAAATGTTTAAAATAGTATTATTTATTGTTTTATTTATTCTAACTTATAAATAATACTAAATAAAAACTTGCAGTGTACAACAACGTTAATTTTTCGGGTGAGCATGCCTGCGCGTTTTTTTTTACACTTGTTGCAATAAGACCAGAATTGCTAGAAACATATTTATAGTATGTGGTTTTATCTACAATTTACCGCATTACGCGCAAATATGCATCAACTGGTTTAGAAAGCATTTATAATGCAATTTGTTTATTTACATTACTCTTTTTTACAGCAAAATATATCCTATTAGATAGATAATAATTCTCTCCAAATTTTGATGCACAGATTATTATTATTATTAATATTGTACATCACACATTGGATACTAGTTACTAATTTTATTCCAGATTGTCAATTTTGTACAAGGAACTTCTAAGAACTATACTATTGTGCCTTTTCTTAAGGAATTACTGAACGCAAATTTAATGAGATTGTTCATGATAAAAATCAATAAAAACGAACCAAATATACTGAGAGCTCTGTGCTCTACGTAAAACTTACTCTGTGTTAACCAAGGTGAGTCTATTGACACAAAATGGGGCCGATTTGATATTCGCGGGAGCTATTGGTAAACTTTCTTTATTTTCTGGACGACCCCGTACAAATGTATGTTGAAACTGCTTCCATTTCTTTCGTTGTTTATATTGATATATTTATTGATTTCAAATAAACGATAGGTATCCCTTGCATATAACGGTAAATCGCTAGCAGTACCAATTAACCATTTACCAGTTAATTAATCCTATGTTTTAACGACTTTTTGGTTTTGTTTCAGTGCTATGAGAGGCATAGGGAAACTAGTGCTCTCTCTGGCTCTCCTGGGTTTACTAAGGAGTTCAGAAGCACGATGTGACCGCACCCCGGAAGGAAATCCGTATCAGAAAACCACTTCAGATGGTAGATTTAAAATTGAGATCTCCGGTACACCGGAGAGCTATGTACCAGGAGAACAATATACAGGTAAATGCACTAGCCTTTTTAATTATATTATGACACTGAACGCTTAGAAGAAAGTCTTTATTTATGCGTATATTAATAGTTTCTTTCATCTAGAATCTAATTATCGAACAAAAATAATTAAATCTTTTAAACTCTGTTTAAATATAACTAGCAATAAAATTTTATATACACGTAGTTTGCGTTTAGTGCCAAATCAATTTAATGTGGATTAGCACTTACTATTAGATCGTAATCTAAATAATTCTAACCAGAAGAATTGGATTGATAATATAAAAATATTAAATTTATTTAAATTTAAGTTACAAAAAATATACATAATTTACGTCACTATTACATACATATACAACAAAGAAATGTTTATTTTACATAATAATATTTGAGGTGTCATCCTCTAAATATTCTTCAATGATATGGTAAGCTTTCTTTAAGTGATTTCTCAAAACACTTTTGAATTGTTTTGCAGACAATTCTTTTATAGTTTTCGGCAATTTATTAAACCACTTTGCCCCAATATGATATGGCAATTTTTTGGATATATTATATGTGACCAAGGAGAGTTTGAGGTTATCTCGTCCTCTGGTTTCATGTCCATGACTGCTGCCACTTTTTGCAAGAACATGTTGATTTTCTTTGATATACATCAGTAACTCTAATATGTAAACAGACGGTAGAGTTAATATATTAAAATCAACGAAAAGCTGTTTACATGAAGTATTTGAACTAATCATAGATAATACTCTAATAGCTTTTTTCTGCAGTATGAAGATTCTTTTCCACTCTACGGAGGTAGCCCATAATATTTTACCATACACTATACTTGACTGTATATGGGAATTATATACTAGTTTCTCTGTTTTCACAGATACATGGTTCAAGACTTTGCGTAACATGTAAATATAGGAATATATTTTGCCAACAATGTGAGAAAGATAATCTTTCCACGATAGTCTGACGTCTAAAATAAATCCTAGAAATTTAATTTTGGTACAGGCATAATATTCAGAATTTCTAGAAAAATTTCTGTTTAGACTGAATATTAGGTCATGTGTCTTTTCTCTATTAATACTCAGTTTATTATTGTGTGTTTCTTTGATCTTTAATATGGCCTCATTTTGGTTGACTCCTTTAATAATGAAGGTACTATCATCCGCGAATAGTATTGTTTTGGCGGTCATGTTTGCTGGCAAGTCATTTATATAGAGTATTAAGAGCAATGGGTCCAAAATTGAACCTTAAGGAACTCCAAAGTCCGTTATTTGAACCGTTGAAAATGTATTATTCACGCAAACATGCTGAGTTCTCTCTGACAAGAAACTCATTAGAAGTTTTTTAGCAACTCCTCTGATGCCATAGTAGTCTAATTTATTGCACAATATAGAATGGGAGACACAATCAAATGCTTTAGTTAAGTCACAAAAAGTGGCAGCAGTATGGAATCCTTTTTCTAAATTTTCCATTATTTGAATTATCTGATTTTTGGCTGCTTAGTAGTGGATAATTTTCGCCTAAAGTCAAACTGAGGATCAGATTGTATTTTCGAGAAAGTTTGTTAATCGATTTTTTAAGGCGGTATCAAATATTTTTGATAAAACCGGTGTTAATGATATAGGTCGGTAGTTTAACGGCATATTTTTATCCCCTTTTTTGTAAATTGGTAGTCGATGAATGATCAAGTTCAATTTTTAACCGACCATTTTTTGTAATCGACTACAAAAATTGGCACGTCTATAGATCGGGCGATCTTTCATATTTTGCGCGTTCACATAATCATAACGATTTGACAGTATTAAAAAGACTGGTTAAAGGATAAACTCATCCTCATCTTTACAGATCATTATCAAAGGCTTACGACGAAGTCTAAATAACAGGGGGGTAGTAAGAAAAATGTCGTAATATTGTGAGATATTGAGAAGCTACAATAGGATAATTGAAGCTCCGATGAAGAATAAAACTTATTCGAAACTTGTCAGCTGATTTGATTAGTTTTCATTGCTGTCCGCAACCCGTACAACCTCCTCTTCCATTAGTATCTACGGACACGACTACTCCACATTTAATACTAATAATAATGTGAATTCTTCAAAGTTGAATAACTAAAAATCTGAGGGTGCTACAAACTTTTTACTGACATTTTCGTGAATAGCAGGTTTTGTTTATCCTAAAACAGTTAATTTTACTTACGTTATAAAAAAAAAAAAAACAAATTTGTTACCTACTGTAATTGCAGGATGATGGCATACCGTCAATGTAACGTAGCGAAACACGTGTACTCAGGTAGTAGTACCATACGATCAACTATGAATGTTACAATTTATATCATAGACATAATAGAGAAGGAAAAACTCATGGTATGGGCACCTCTAGCGTATTTTAAATATGAATTTATCTTTCGTCCTTGAAGGCTTTAAAATCACAATCTCCGGGTATTAATATAGAGGTAGAGGTAGGCATTGTGCCCTGTGCCTGTGCGTGTTTATTTAACACTTGAACAAATAAGGCTTTGTTACACTTGCGTGCGTGATTAGCGCGTGGATATATGGGTAAGAAATAATAGGATTTCAGCGTGTTTGAACAGGAAAATGGTTGGATTCATTATTAATATGGGTTGTCAAATCTGTTGAAATCGAGATAATTGTTTAAATTATAATGTTTACGGTTCTGTACCTGAAACAGTACATTATGAATAGCTGTGTGTATTATAAAGTTTTGTGCTTAATTCATTTTAATGTGAAGGTCTGGAAACGTGATATAATTTCAATAAATGTGGAAGATGATAATGCGACCTTGTTAGTACTGTGTTGTTTTTCTTTGTTTGTTTTATTTATTTATTTTATGTAACGTATTTCTCACTATTAACAAGGTGTTATTTGATTTATAAGTTTTTCACTACTATAAATGATTTATTTCTCTTTGATACCTTAAAAACAAAAAACTAATTCAAGCAATAGGCGAAATCATGACGTAATAGGCGCCGCCTACGTCATGGTACTCTACTATACATTTAAACTCCATTCTCAGCTGCTAATTTAAAAAATATATTTTTAATTAACAAAAAAGAACTACTTTAGCCATAAATACAAAAAATCTATCGCATTATTAACCATAATTTAGCCATGAATTAAAAAAATAATAAATTTTGTCAAAAACACTAAAACTTTTTAAAAAATGTCCAAAAAGATAATCTGATAAAAAAATTCGTATAGTACGTTTCCGATTTATATCAATGTACATTTTATAAAAAATGTCAGATTTTTGTTTAATCACATTGCATTTAAAGATGCGGAACAGTATTCTTTTTGTACATTTGTGGAAAAGATCTTGTTAAAATAAATATATATATATATATATATATATATATATATATATATATATATATATATATATAAAACACTAATTTCTGTTCCTTAATCTTAAGTCTTAAGAGCTTTCTTTTGGTATCACAATAAAAAAAAATCAACTAATTATTTTTTACGACACAAAAAATTCTTTATTTTTTGAAAAATTAACCTGATCATTAATTTGTTTTGAATTATTTCAGTTCCCATCAATGTATATTATAGAGATTTTTTTCAGACTACCCCTCTGTAGAAATTATTGAAATTCCCTTAAAAAAAAATGATATTTTAAAAATAAAAATTTAGTTGTTTATCTACATTTTAAGAGGTTTCATTTAATATCCCTCTTAAAATTTAAAAAAAAATACTTTTCATTAAATACATATTTGTATATATTTACCCCTTGATGAGTTTTTTTGAACTGTATGTTTTCCTGTATGTGGGTCAAAGAGTTTTATGAGAAACGTCGTGTCCGTAGATATATGTATCTGGTAGGAGGTTGTAGGGGTTTTGGACAGCAATGAAAACAACTAGATCAGCTGACAAGTTTCAAATTATTTTAATTCTTCATCAGAGCTGCAATAGTATAGAGTAGCGGTGGGCAAACTTTTTTCGAAAAGGCCCAGTTTGCGCCAATAGTGGGGAAAAATAGGACCTTTTTTTAGCTCATCATATGAATTTTAAAAGTGATACCTTATTTTTTTAGGGCATTGCTTGTATTATATACTGTTAAACGTAATACTCTTAAACAGATCAACTGTTAATAACTAATAATTCATGAAGGGCCGCATATAACACTATCAAGGGCCACGTTTGTCCACCGCTGGTATAGGACATAGAATAAGGCCGCGGTCTGACTGATCGAGTGCTGTCGATCGTTTGCTGTCGAGCAAATTTCAAACACACGTTAACTAAGGGCATGAGTCGCACTGAACCATTGTTTACCGTCAAGTAGCATCAAGTTGTTTGTATTTCAAACCGGTTTGAATTTCACTCGACGCTCGACGCTCGACGCATAGCACATGCGATTTAAGCATATTAGTTCATAACCATATATTATTTGACAGTTGGAACGTCAAAAAAAAAACAAAATTAACTGTTTGATAGTTTTAGGTTGGAATATGCACTATTTGACAAGTGAGAAACAAATTTACTTGACACTGAATGATCGATAATACTCGACAGTACTTGATCAGTCAGACCAGCTTTGAAATTTTTAAATGACGCTACACGACTCGACGCTACGTTACACGACGGCGCTCGATCAGTCAGACTGCTGCCTAAGTACAAGTATAAGCGTTATTATTAAAAGTTATTAAAACAAAATATCGCGCACGGTTAATAGTGGAATACGAAATAAGAGTGGCTCTTTCTTCATATAAACCGCGATTTAACGAATTATGTGCGAAGAAACAAGCCCATACTTCACATTAAAATTGATTTTTATTACATTTTTAATTTGTATTACATATTTAATATTAATATAATTTATTTTTATATGATTTTCGTGATTTATGTTGTGAAAATAAATATTTAGGAATTAGAGAAACTATTTACATTACATATTTTTGCTACTTTTATGATTATTATTTCAATAAAAAAATTATTTACAAATTGTTTATAAATTTATTAAATAGGGGGGGGGAGCCTGAGATGGGATTTTTTCTAAGGGGGTCGTTACTGAACATAGTTTGGAAACCGCTGGATTACAGTATTTTAATAGTAAATAAGTTATTAAATAGAGTTTTATAAGCGTGCCAAATTTCAACTTTCTATGTTCAGCCGTTTGACTACAATTTATACCTATAAGGTTTTTTTGGTGGTCATACCTCCAAAACGCTAAAAATACAATATTAAAACAAAGTATTTCTGATTATTTTTCGATAATCGTCCTAGAAATTTATGTATTTGTCTCATCGTGTTGTAAGGTTCAAAATTACTGTATGGTAGAAATTTGACCCTTGTTTAGTTAAATACACAATTTCTTATACCTAAAATTATTCATGGCTAATACCAACTGTATTGTATTGTATGGCCACATTTGCAGCAAAGTCGCATCAATGCCGCCTTACAGTTCGTTGCCAGTCTTTCCAAATCATTTCCGCAGTCTTGCTGTGTTCACAGCAGTCATTGCAGTCAGTAGCGGAGACCCGAGGCACAACATTATTTGAGACACAAATTAAATTAAGAAAATTACAGCAAATGTTTGAAAATACTGTCTTTTTTTAAATAGATTTTAGAGTTTTGTATCGGATAGAGTTAGTAGCTTATAGAATCGATCTATGATTCATTGTTTCTGTAATTTTACTTTGTAAATCATTAACTGTGAATCATTTGTTGTTTGTCTCCTTCTAAATTTCATTTGGTTTTTTGTGACGATGAAGCCACCTATATACTAACAGGTTCCTTAGTTCTTGTCACTTTTCACCAAAAGACTCATTTAATAATATTTACAATTTTGGAATAATATTGAATGCTTTTGAAGACCTTTTTTTCCGAATAAGGTCCTGGCCATACTTCTCTTTATAATTAATATTATTTTTACGATCTTAAGATCTTGTTTACGCCGGTTTACACATTTTTACGTCGGCATCAATATACCTAGCTGCCGACCGGCGTAGTGTAGTGGTAACGTACGTGCCCTGCGTTGCTAAGGTCTCGGATTTGAATCCTGTTCAGGCATGTAATTTTTATCATGAAAAATGAGTATTGTCCTGGCTAATTGCCTTAGTAGCAAAAGCCATAAAACGTGAAATAAATATAAATATGCCAAGTGTGTAAAGCGGTGTCCGTACTATGCCGCTGTTTGCCAGTTGGCAAGGCTATTTGGCAATGCCAGAAGTAATGTAGACGTGACCGTTGGCACATGCCATCGTGCCAGCGGCAAGCCAACAAGAATCGCTCGAGTGTCGGTCTCCTTGAAAGAAAGCCGATAAGAACGGAGAGTGCAGACGTGCCAACCACTGACATCACGCGGCTTTAGGCTTAAATTCGGGTTGTGATTCAGACGCCGATGAGCAACGTTGTTTATAGATGGAGTGGACAAACGAAAAAGTGCTTAATTTGATCGATTTATACCGGGATCGTCCTGTTTTGTGGGACTGTCGTTTAAAGGACTATAAAAAAGGACTATATCGTTTAAAGGTTTGCTTTGAAATCTTGTATCATGTAACACCTGAACATGTAACTTAACGAATGGTAGGAATTTCCTGTCGCCAGGAATCGCAAAGTAACCGCTAGACGTTCATGGGCAGGAATAGCTCTTCTGAATGACGTATCTTCCTTCTTGATATTTGGTGCAACCAAATTTAGAAGAACTTCAAAATCGCTAATTTTCATTCGAAAAAAGTTTTTGAAACCACATCCTCTGTACTCGAGATTCAATTCGTCTACATCTTCCAATAATCCTTCATTAAGTCACGTACTCCATATCGTGATCTACTTTGAAGACTTGGACGTACCCAAAACCGTCGTTTGCGCCGTTTGCGTATTTTTTTTTTCACTGTCAAGTATGATAACAGCAGCTGAAGCAATTAGTAAATCCTCCTCGGTGAACATTGTGCGACTGAAATAAATGCCAACACAGATGTGAACGTTTTTACGGCTTTGCCAATTTGGCTTTGCCAACTGGCCTTGCCAACTGGCAAACAGCGGCATAGTGGGGATGCGCCTTTAAGAAGCCTAAAAGTGCGGAAGTAATGTGTTGACTACGCTGGATAAACAAAATATTCATTAAATGTTTTTAATGGTGAGCTGCATAAAATCAATCGTCCAATGGGCCGCCGGTTGCTAATTCTTGCCCTATTATATCATTTTTCCACCATTGTCATCTGTGTAAAAATACTATTAGTTTGTCTATTTAATATTTACAGTGTTCTGCTAGTTCTGCGAGTAACAGAGTTAGGATAACTCTTAGCGACAGACTCGTGTTCATGTTATCTCGCCGCCGGGCCAACTCGCCATCGGTTCAACACGCCGCATGTTCTTGTGATTGCGATGGTTGTTTGTTCCTATTATTTTGCAAACATTCAACTAAATCAAAAGCAGTTTCCTCTGTAATTATATTTTATTAAAAATTACATATTTTAATGAAAAATACATAAACATATTTTATACATACTTTAAAAGCCTTAAAAAAATATTTATTTTGTTTTTTTTTTTATTAATTACTTATGTACTTACGCAAGTTAATTTTAATAGCGAACCTAACCTATGGATCATCCGATGGAAACAGATTTGTAATCCGTTAGAAACAATTGCCAATAGTGAATGCTTGATGATTTGGCATGGCAGCGAGTAGTCCCAGCCCGGAGTTAGCTTTGGTGCCGAGTTAACTTTCAAAACCGTAAAGTTATTCAGGAGCCTTATTCTTTGATAATCCCTCGAAACGCGTTATTATTTAAATGTCGAACTGGTAGAGTCATTATTTCCTAAATAATACTATAGCCCATTCAAACGTTAGAATGCAGTATTGCTCTTATGGTAAATGGGAGCGGTGTAGTCAAATGTTGTAGAAGTGCCAAATATGTCAATGAACCCAAAATGCGTAATTTTAAATTATTTTGTAGATAATTTATTCAAATTAAATGGAACAAGTATCAGAAAAAAATGAATAGTCATTTGTACCGCATTTTCAACGATCAGCGCGTTTTACAGCTGGCAACCTCGCCAAGAAAGAAAAGGGCGGGGTCATTGGGAGAATCTTTTACAGAGTATGAAAAAAAAACTACTCTGTTTGCCCTGGTCTGCATTCTAACGTCTAAACGGATTATAGCATTATTCAAAATATTATTGATTTACAAGATATATTTCTCAAGACATTAACATGATGTCTAAAGAAATACTGAAGTTAATATACATATTAACTTATGTGTACTGATTAAATACGAAGGAAATATGTTCAAACACCGGTCCCCACTTGCAAATGTTTGAGAAAGACTGTCTCTCAAACAATGGCATTCTCAACTAAAGTCGGTTTTACATTATGCGTCCAATATGCACACCAAACAAAAAAAATCTACTCATTAATAGAAATAAACATTTGCTAAAGAAACAAAAATCTATTGTCTACATTTGACTATTTGAGTTATAGGTACACTCTTGATGCTGAAAAGATTTGTTTGGTAACATTAGTAAAGATCTGTAGCTTTAGTAGTTTTACTGATTATTTATTATAGGGTTATTTTAAACAAGTTAGCGACCTATACCCAACACACACTTATACCAGATTGCCATTTACCCGACGCACTCTTACCCGACACGACACTTGCCCGACAAGGTAGTAAACCACGTAGATTTACATGATGATGAACAATATGTCATATGTTTGACCTTGAAGTTTATTTTGGCCTCAAAGTGACTTTTTAGAATTATCAGAGTTTGTTCAAAATAACCATAATGATGTTGAGAATAATGCTTATAAATTTAATAATCGTTTTTTGTATGGGTACAGCAATATTTATGCATAAAACTTTTGCTCCCTTCATCACACGAAACAAACAAGCTGTTGTTTCATACGCTCATATGCATCCTGAATTTTAAATAAATGCTTGATAAAATTCCTTGCAATAACAGTAAGCCGTAAAAATAGTTTTAAAACCTCTCATTTGCTTTGCTTTAATATTTTACATATGTTTATAGCAGTACGCAAAGTTTTTAATTGCTGAAGTCCTTATTAATGCATTAATGTTTATGGTTGTTACACACATGAAGAAAAAAATTAAATAGATTTTCACTAACTTTTCGTCACAATAGTTCGCCCAACGCGTATTTTAGCCCAAGAGTTTGTAATAAAATTAATTTATCAAGAGATAAATTAAGAAATTCGAACAAAACTAAAACAAAATGTTTAATTACCCTTTCGTTCCTGGATTTTTTTTCTTAAAGTAAAAAAAAAAAAAATATTTTTTTTCGTTTAGGAATCAAAGTTAATCAAAAAATCATCTTTCATGATTTTTGTAAATTCGACAGAACGATTATCCAAGGACTGCAGGCATGTCCAAAGAATGCATTGAAAACAATTAAAATCAATTAACGATCTTAATTCCAAAAATTAAAGATGGTGTAGGTTTCGCTTATTTAGATCCACAGTGCAACCATAATCATCAAGTCAAACTCCCTGACAAATGTTTATATACAATGCCGAATTGATCGCTATAAAACTAAGTTTAGACTATTTAAAAAACCATATTCATAATAAATTAATAATACTTTGTGATAATAAGAGCGCTGTCTAGAAACTAAAATAATCACACTTTTCTAAGGATAATAACTCTTTAATTTATGATATATTAAAATCTGTACAAGATCTAATCTTTAGAGATAAATCGATAAAAATTTGCTGGATCAAGGGTCACTCGAACTCCAAATTTAATAATCAAGTAGATATACTAGCAAAGGAGGCCGTTTTAAAAGGAATGCCGCTACAAATACCACCTAGCAACAATGAAATTAATTTAAAATTGAAAGATATTTTTCTAAATCAATGGCAACATGATTTCTTACAAGCACTTAAACATAAAGCATCATATTATGGAGAAATCAACATACTACCACACTACCAAAAAAACACTGGTTCTCGTCAGACCAAAACAGGGCTTGCATCTGTACTATAATACGACTAAGATTTAATCATAACCTCTCAACTTCTCATCTGCATAGAATAAACTTGAAATCAGTCCCGTACTGTCAATGTGATGACCAGTCTATTGAGGACGTTAACCACTTATTTTTTAAATGTCCATTACATTTCGGTAATCGTACAAAATTTTTAAATAAATTAATTTCAGAAAATATTCCATTTCCAACAAACATTCAAACATTTTTGGCCACAAACTCAATGAAAATTTATAATATAATCTTTGACTAGATCAAAGTAGACAAAATTAAAGTGTAATAAAATCGTATTTATAATCTATATATATATATATATATATAAAATCGTAACTAAGCTACCTACTCATAATCAACGCCCAGCCCAAACCTACAATCATGAAATTCGGCGAGTATATTCCCTCCTTGACGTAAGCACCCACTAAGAACGGATTTTTCGAAACTAATCCTCTAAGTAGGTTAAAAGGGGGTTAAAAGGGGTAAAATGTGGCTTCACGGTTTCCTTAATATCTCTTAGGTCCAATAAGATATCGACTTGGTTTTAGCTTACAAAGATTACTCATGTAAATATTAAAAAACATATTTCAGGATTTTGTTCTAATCGACCCCTGAAGAGGTGAATCTACAATCAGGGTGAATTATAGAACCCTTCGCATCTTCTGTGTTTTTTGTGTTATAACATTCATTTTTGGCATATAGGTGTCTTTTTAAAATATTTAGAAAGTGTTTTGACCGTTTTTTTAAATTTCACCCCTAAAGGGGTAAATTGGTATGTTTTATTCGATAGTATTTCGTTTAGACAAAGAAACATAAAATTCGGGGAGTATATCCCTTTTATGACTTAAGAACCTCCTAAGAAATGATTTTCGAAACTCGACCTCTCAGGGGTGAAAAGGGGTGAAAGGTGTTTTCACGGATTCCTCAGTATATTTTAGGTCAAGAATATATCGCATTGCTTTTGCTTACGAAGACTACCCACATAAATGGTGACAAACCGTGTTTTAACATTTATGTGGGGAACATTTTCAGGATTTTGTACTAATCAACCCCTAAAGGGGGTGAATCTAAAATCAGGGTGAATTATGGAACCCTTCGCATCTTCTGTGTTTGTTGTGTTATAACATTTCTTTTAGGCATATAGGTGTCTTTTTAAAATATTTAAAAAGTGTACCTTGTGTGACCTTTTTTTTAAATTTCACCCCTAAAGGGTTAACTTGGTATTTTATATTCGGTAGAATGTTGTCTAGACAGAGAAGCATAAAATTCGAAGAGTATATCCCTTTTATGACTTAACAACCCCTAAGAAATTATTTTTGGAAATTCAACCCCTAAGGGATGAAATGGAGTAAAGTGTGTTTTCACGGATTCCTCAATATCTCACAGGTCCAATAATATATCGCCTTCATTTTTGCTTCTAAATATTATCCATATAAATGTTGAAAAACTCATTTCAGGATTTTGTCCTATTCATCCCCTAAAAGGGTGAATCTACAATCAGGGAGAATTATAGAACCCGACGTATTTCCTGTGTTTGTTGAGTTATTAAATTCCTATTTGGCATATATATGTCTTTCTAAAATATCTCGAAATGGTTTTGACGGTTTTTCAAAATTTCACCCCTAAAGAGGTAAAAGGATATTTTTTATTTGATAGGACATCCCTTGGGCATAGATACATGATATTCGCAAAGTATATTCCCTTCATGAGGTAAGCATACACTAAGACGGAATTTTTCGAAATTCAACCCCTAAGGGGTGAAATGTAATTTCAAGGATTCTTAAATATCTCTACGGACCAATAAGATATCGTCTTGGTTTTTCTTACAAAGATTACCCATATAAATGTTGAAAAACCTATTTCAGGATTTTGTTCTAATCACCCCTAAAGTGGTGAATTTCCGAACAGGGTTAAATTATACAACCCATCATATTCCCTGTGTTTGTTGGGTTATAAAATTTCTTTTGGCATATAGGTGTCTTCAAAATATCTTGAAATGGTATTGACAGTTTTTAAAATTTCACCCTAAAGGGGTAAATGGATATTTTTTACTCGATAGAACGTCCTCTGGACAAGATACATGACATTCGTAAAGTATATTCCCTGTATGACGTAAGTTCCCACTAAGACGGTATTTTTCGAAATTCAACCCCTAAGGGCTGAAATGTGATATCAAGGATTCCTTAATATTTCTTAGTATCAATAAGATATCGACTTGGCTTTTACTTATAATGATTAACCATACAAATGCCGAAAATTTTATTCCTGGATTCTTTCCTAATCAACCCCTAAAGGGGTAAATCTATAATCGGGGTGAATTATACAACCCGTCGTATTTCCTGTGTTTATTAGGTTATAAATTTCATTTTTGGCACACCGGTGTCTTTTTTAAATATCTCGAGATAGTTTTGAGAGTCTTTTAAAATTTCACCTCTAAATGTAAATAAGGGGGGGGGGAGTATAAATGGGTATTTATATTCGATAGAACTTCCCTTGGCTATAGAGACATGAAATTCGGGAAGTATATTCCTTCCATGATGTAAGGTTAGCCATACAAATTTTTGAAACAGTAATTCAGGATTTTGCCCTAATCAACCCCTAAAGTAGTAAATCTACATTTGGGGTGAATTATAGAAACCTTTGTATTTCCTGAGTAATAACATTCCATTTTGGTACATAATTTTCTATTTAAAATATTTAGAAAGCGTTTTGAAAGTTTTTTAAATTTCATCCCTAAAGGGGTAAATTGGTATTTTTTATTTGAAAGAACGTCCCTTGACATAGAGATATGAAATTCAGGAAATATATTCCCTCCATGTCGCAAGCACCCTCTTATATGGAATTTTTCGAAATTCGACCCCTAGGGGATGAAAAGTGATAAAATGTTTTTCTTCGGATTCTACATTATATTGATTTGGATTTTGCTTACAATGTTATCCGTATATGTGTTTAAAAATTAAATTCAGGATTTTGCTCTAATCATCAATCCCTAAAGGGGTGATTCTAGATTTGGGGTGAATTATAGAACCCTTTGTAGCTTCTGTCTTTGTTGTACTATAACTATGTTGTGCTTTTTCGCATTTAGGTGTCATTTTAATATCATTAGTTTCAAGATCATTTCATTTTGACCGTTTTTTTATATTTCAACCCTAAATTGCATTTTTTATATTTCCCTAAATTTCATTGGTACATTGGTATTTTTTAGGAGACAATTGAAATTCGGGGACTATATTTCTTCCATAACGTAAGCAACCACTAAGAAGAGATTTCTCGAAATTCGACCCCTAGGGGATGAAAACGGATTTCTTAATATCTCTTGATGAAAGAACGACTTGCTTTTTACTTACTATAGTTACCCGTACGCATGTATAAAAATGTAACTTAGAATTTTGCTTCAATCAACGCTTAACAGGGCGAATCTACATTAAATTAGGGCGACTTATATAATGTTTCGTAACTTATTTGTTTGTTGAGTTATAACATTCCTTTTTGGTATATATATACATATATTATTTTTTTTCTAATCTTTAGAAAGTGTTTTAAACGTTTTTTTTTTTATCTATTAAGGGGTAAATAGGTATATTTTTGATTAGATACATGGAATTCCGGGAACATATTCCTTCCATAACGTAAGCATCGAACCCTTTATATCTCCTGTGCTTCTTGAGTTATAACATTCCTTTCTGGCATATAGGTGATTTTTTAAAATCTTTCGATAGTGTTCTAACAGTTTTTTAACTTTCATTCCTAAAGAATTTTTTATTAGAAATAAGAAATTCCAAGAGTACATTTCTGGATATAACGTAAGAACGCACTAAGAAAGGATTTTTCGACCCATATGAAGTGAAAAGAAGTCATTTTTTTTTTTTCACGGATTCCTCAGTATTTCTTAGGACAGATGAGATATCGACTAGGTTTTTGCTTATAAAAGTTACCCGTGCACATGTTTAGAAACAAACTACGAATTTTATTTGTAATTAGTATGAACCTCTAACGGGGTGAATCTACACCTAAGAAGAGAGTCAGCAATGTGATCTATAAAGAACTATGACTAATTATAATTGCACGATGATGGCAAACCGTCAATAAACCGTAGCGAAGCACGGGTACTCGGATTCTACATTATATTGATTTGGATTTTGCTTACAATGTTATCCGTATATGTGTTTAAAAATTAAATTCAGGATTTTGCTCTAATCATCAATCCCTAAAGGGGTGATTCTAGATTTGGGGTGAATTATAGAACCCTTTGTAGCTTCTGTCTTTGTTGTACTATAACTATGTTGTGCTTTTTCGCATTTATTAGATTTTTTAGATTTCTCGTCACATTTTAAAATGCAAAAAATTTGACAGCTGTCTCCTTTTGAAACCTTATAAGCATATTTTTGCCTCAAAATGCTCAAATAATGGCCCAGATTCTTTGAAAAATAATTTCTGAAACCTCATAATATTATCTCGCACGTCCAAAAAGCTATCCTGAACCATTATTACCATTTAACACTTTGATTCTCGCCGTAGATATTCTGGACCGGCCGTCTTGTATTAAGAATATTTTTGAATTATCGTCTGATAAAACCTGTCCGTGCCGATCAATGGTGACTTTGATTCAACACGGATTCGAGGAAAAAATGCATGATTTTTATCAATAAAAATTAGTCAGTACCCCCTGTCGAAATAAATTTAAGCCTAAGCACTAAAAAAATATATCACCCGGATAAGATGGCGGTTCATTTTCCTCTCTCCGCGTTACCGGAAAAATGAAGATACACCAGAAGTTGAATAGAACATACATACCACACTTGTACAATATAATAGTAGATTTTAGATCTGTGAATGCATCTTTATGATAAAATTTATCATTTAATGTGTATGTGATTTAAACAAACATTTTAAAAATAGTCTAAACATGGTAATGGCCTCATGCGTCTAATAGTAAATATGGCCCTGTATATCTCATTTAACTTTTGCATTATATCAGTATTTTCTAAGTTTCAATTTAAATATTTGTTTTCCGTATGCTACTCAAATAATCAGTTCGGATTGGTAGTATTTCTTTAATTTTTTCAGGAGCACTATAAGATATTAGAAGGTGGTGAATTCCCGTATATAATCCCGTATTGCTGGGAGCCCTTTGCCCGGTGTTAACGCAATGACGAATGAGGTGTATGTCAGAGTCAGACGGGTTGATTTAGTAATAGAGAGAATGTCTGGCGGCGCTAGCAACTCTCAACTCGCCCGAATATGTTTAGCCATGTTCGCCCTATGTTAATGATGATGAGACTATCCCCAGCAGGGAAAAAGATGGAACACCAAGAGTATTACATACACCATTAAAAAGGATATGGAGATTGTCTGGAAATATTTGTTTATGTAGAGAATGTTTGGAATAGTTTTGAAAATTAAATATTATATGTATAAAAGCCCTGTTTCATTCTTTACAGACGCTACCTCGGTACCGCAGAGGTAGCGATAGAGGTACCTTGTTCGAATTCGGGCATGGATATTTGTATTATAGTCTATCTCAGAAAGACTGAGAGTAATAAATCTTTTTGTCAGGCAGTTACCAGTGGCGTGCACATTTTAAACACGTTTAAATTTGTTTTGTGTATTTTTATATTATTATTTATCATTTTATTAAACGCACGTCTGTGACCATATTTATCATATCATTAAACGCACGCCTGTCACCATATTTTTTCTCAAAATTTTATGGTAAAATTTTTATGATCTATTGTGTTTAACCCTAGTTCGTATTCCCACATAAGATGTGCGGCACACTCGGTTGTTTTTAACAATATTTCGTTTCGAACTATTCATATTTTGTAGGCCACTTCTGTGTGAAAAAACAATAACTTTTTACAAATAATAAATTTTATTACTAAAAATTAAAATAAAAAAAATTTAAAAATTTCATTATGAATTTATCACCACTCCCAAAACGGATTGGATCACCGTGGGAGCTAGGCCTGAAAATTCACTCTTCGGAGTGAGAGGCCCGTACCCAATATAAAGTAGCAGTACGGTAGTGAAAACTATGGATTAGTGAGACTATTGTGGGACGTTTATAGGCTGAAGAAGAAGTTTCTTTGCATAATGTTTGAGGTACGAAGTGAGACGTGTCGGCGGTCATAATAGCTGAATGGGAGGAAAGCGAAACGCTTGATTCTCGTTCTCAGACAAGGGACAAATCAGTAAATATACATGGCAACTATTAGATCGTCAAGGATCAAGTTTGTAGAAAAAAAGGCAAAGTTGGTTGATAACTTACAAGTATAAGCAATTATTTTATTCATCAAAGTATGCACCTACATATATTGTCTATACACTTTTGTCATTTACGCGGCAGGTTGTTTCAGCATTGTCGGAATTAAACTATTTTCCTATTAAAAAGTTGTCCATCTTGCGGAAGAAGTGGTAGTCAGTGGGGGCTAGGTCTGATGACTATGAAGGATGATGAAGAATTTTCAACTCCAATTCCTGTAGTTTTGCCACAGTCATTTGTGCAGTGTGTGGTCTAGCGTTATCATGCAATAAGATAGGAGTCAATCTGTTGACCAATCTAGGCTGTTTATCTTTAAGTTTTTGCATCATTTCGTCCAGTTGGTTGCAGTATATTTCTGCTGTGATCGATGAGCCATGTTTTTTTTTTTTTGTTTGGTGACAATTACGACATTTGGCGAACCAATTTAATATTGTATGCTGCGTAGTAACACTGGAGCCAAATACACGATTAATGTTTCACGCGGTCTGCGATATCGTACTTCCACGTAAGAACTCATACTTCATAATAGTGCGAATTTCCAACCGTTCCATTTTCAACAAAATTAATTATTAAAAAAAGTCTTTGATATTTTTAGAGCATACAATGATTTCTTTAAACAGGTGAGATATGTAACATTCCAACAAAAAAAAAAAAAAAACAGAACAGTAAAATATTAAGCAAATGCCAAATAATAAGCTGTTAAAATTGAAAATATTATTAACTACAAATTTCATCCTTGACGACCTGATAATTTGTGCTATAACCTGATAACAGTTCCGAATATTAAATATGCCTTCTTTACCTAATTTTTAGAAGCTTCCTCACTTCTAGGACTAAAATTTTTATTACGAAATAAATATTTGAATACTGTATTTATATTCGCATTATAAATTAGGCGAGTACGAATGTTTTATTTAAAATTTATAAATATATGAATATTTTATTCAATTTACTATAAAATTTGCGTGTTGATTTATAACTTTTGTTTGAGGAGGTGGAGCCTCCTTGCCTTCTCTTGAAAACAGCCACTAGTTTTTGTTTGACAACTATACTGGAGGTTAGATTTTAGGTTAAACAGAATTGGTGCTGAAATTATTTTTGTATTATATAAGTATATTTTCCTGTTTTCAGTACTTTTAAATACTAGTTCACTGTTTATATTGTTCAATGTATAAAATAATTAGAAATCGAAAGTTTTGATAATACATTTACCTGAAAAGTGAATAAAAAAAAATGGAAATATGGAGTAGAGAAACGGGATTCCAGTTCTTAGCTATAAAAACAAAAGCTATAAATTTCTCCCAAAAACAGAACATATACAACCCAGCACTGAAGATTAATAATACTCGGATAAGGTATGCTAACGAAATACAATTTCTGGGAATGACATTTGATAGGAAACTCACATGGAAGAACCACATCAAAAAATTAAAATCGGAGTGTATGAAGCGTATCAACATCCTAAAAGCATTAAATCATCAGACATGGGGCGCACAACGCGAAACCCTGCTACAAATATACTAAGCCCTCATTCAGTCTAAACTTGACTACGGTAGCATTACATATGGAAGCGCCAAAAAAAGCCACCTGAAGACCCTGGAACCCATACAGAACCAAGCAATTAGACTAGCTGCAGGCGCGTTTAGAACAAGTCCGACAAAAAAAGCGTTCTGTGTGAATCAGGTCAAATCCCACTGCAATACCGACGAACTAAAATGGCTATGTCCTATGTCACCAACCTCTCCACTAACCCTAAAATCCCCACCTACAATAATATATTCCAAAACCCCTCATCGCTACAGCATAACTTCAAAAAACATCTACAATTGATAAATGTAACACTTGCCAATGTACAGAATTTAAGTCGCAAGAATATTCCTACATGGTCACTGAAAACTCCAAAGTACAATATTGAACTAAGCCAACGAGTGAAGGAAGATACCAAGCCGACAGAATATAAACAGAAGTTCCTTGAAATTATGGAAAATTTTCAAGAATACATTCCAATTTATACGGACGGATCAAAGAAAGGAACCAACACTGGAGCTGCAGTAATAGTGGGAGAAGAAGAATACCAATACCATCTCCCATCAGCAACAAGTGTCTTCACTGCGGAAACCTACAGCATACTACAAGCCACCAGGAATATCTTGAATAACACAAATAGTAAATTTATAATCAAAACAGACTCATTAAGTGCCGTTGAATCCATTAAACAAATATATACCAAAAACAACCTGATCCAGAAAATTCAAGATAACATCCACGAAATCCTCAGCACAGGAAAAGACTTGACCATCCTGTGGGTACCATCCCACTGTGAGATACAAGGAAATGAAAAAGCTGATAAAGCAGCAAAAACAGCTAAAAATTTACATCTAACAAACATTAAAGTACCTCACAGTGACATTAAGAATGAAATAGGTAGAACGGTGCTAGAAGAATGGGACAAAGCATGGAAAGAAATAAATAACAACAAATTACGAGGAATAAAAGAGGACACAAAAAATGGCACACATTCAATAATAGAAAACAACAGATAACGATTACCAGATTGCGCATTGGCCATACTCTAACAACCTATAAATATATACTGGATAAATCCGATCCCCCCAAATGCACCGTCTGTAACACCCAACTAACCGTTGAACATCCTCCTGATCGCATGCCCAAAATACTCAAGAGGACGACAGAAAAATAAAATACCACCAACATTGAAGGGAGCCCTCTCCAACAACATGGAAATAATGGAACGGATAATACAGTTCACAGAAGATCTCGCCTCACAAATATAAAACGAATAAAATATCAAAATATTTGTATATACCTATTAGATAAATTAATATGTATTATTTAATGTAACTAAAATGTATACCATGATGATTACCATGATAAACAGTTCTGCTATTAATATAAATAAGTTTCAACAAAGAAACAGATCCGTTTTCTTCAGTTCCCAACTAGTTAGTGTGGAATTTAAGTGCGGAAATGGGTGCCATTTTGACATTCAAAATAATAAAGAAATGTCAATATTTCGTAACGGAATTGCAATATAATATATTATGCAACGAACATGGAATGATGGTCATTTCATGCTCGTTGCATAATATGCTTTTTCCACGACTATAACTTTATCACTTATTTAATTTTTATTCAGTTCCCTTTAAAAACTAACAATAATTTGACAGTTGCTCTCAACCTATTTATTAAGCTTCCTAGGAACGATCATGTACATGTCATACGGAATGTGAATTCAGGTAAAATAACATTACTTGCGTCAACTGATTAACTGACTGACCAGAACCAACTATATCAAAAATATATTTGCGAAATTAGACAACTTTCACCATATTATTTAATTTTAATTTGGTTTCCTTTACAAACTAACAATAATTTGGCATATGCTTTCAACCTTTTTATTACTTTGCATCGCAACGGTCCATTATTTGTTTGATACACTGCTAAAAATATATTTAAAATTATTGTAACAGAGCGTGGTTATGTAATAACTACACACAATACTTTTAACGTTTATCTATATTTTGTAATAGCACTACATAAAAACTATGTTTTTATTAAAACATTAACATATATTCTTAATATTGACAACTCTATCATCATGGATACTCCATTGATTGACAGTGTCGTCACAACAAAAATGACTAAATGACATAGATAGCACTAAAATTCATAAAGAATAGACGCATACTATTAAACAGTAGATTATAAAGCACTATTTGTCGCACACAGTTAAATGTTTTATAAAATCTTAACTTTGGTAGTTCTTCATTATTGAAAAGAGAAAATTACAAGCACAAAAAATGTTTTTAAAAAATAATTAGCAAGTAAATCTCTGCACAATTAGTGAAAATAACATTTCAAAGCATAGGAAAACATTCGTGTTATTCCTCCATAATGTGAAATCACGTGTCAAGAGTGACGTCAGTTTAGACTAATCTATCAATAGATTACTAAGTTTTTATTTAAAATATAAATAAAATGTAATTTGGATTTATTATATTTTTTTCTTAATCATATTTCCGTAAACTAAGTACTTTTTGCGGAATTTTATTGCATCAATGTACAAAATGACTAGTTTTTAAAAAAATATCTTTGACAACAGGATGTTTCTGTCTCTAACATCGTTTTAAATGAAAACATTGGTTATACTTCTGCCGTTTCCAATAACGAATTTATGCAAAGTAGGATATCCTTTTCTAACAGCTCTAAAAACGAAATACGGAAAAAGCTTGCAACTGGAACATGGTTTAAGATGCTGTTTGACATCCAAATCACCAATATTCCATAGTATAAGTGGTTTTTATGTTCTTAATATTATTGTATCATACGTTAACGATAGGTAAAATCCCACAGATTAAAAGACTCTTATTCTGCTCGCGATCGTCGCGCGAATTATTAATATTGAAGTGGGGGGGGTCTCAGTCCAACGTTATTTTTAGTTGAGTTACGGAATAACATTCGAACTATCTGTGTTGTGTTCATTTTTGTACTCAGTTCTGCCTGTACGCGTCCGCCGTTCAGGTTATGTTCACGAATGTATGTTACATATAAATTCGTTCCGGGTCTTAGTGTATTTTAGTCGCTCATTTCGGTCACCGCATCATCTGAGCTCTTAGTATCGTGCTTCTTTAAGCAGGGATAGAATTAGTCTTGTCCTACCTCAATTCGTTTACTTTGATTTATTGTCGTGAATACATTTTACACATTCATTCACATTCATGTATGTTAGTACATTTCGCGAATATATAATGTAGACTTGTGAAATCGATCGTGGCTGTGTGTCCAAACTCTCCATTCCAAACCTGGTGTCCCAAACTTGTGACAATCGTACTTTTATGCCTCCCATAAAATAGTATATTATGCAACGAGCATGGAATATATGATGGTCATTTCACAAGAATATGAAAGTTACGCCACGAGCCGTAAGCGAGTAGCGCATAGTAATTCATACGAGTGAGAAATGACTATCCAATGCAAGTTTCATACTATGCTTTTTGCACGACTATAATTTTATTACTTATTTAATTTTTATTTAGTTCCCTTTAAAAACTAACAATAATTTGACATTTGCTCTCAACCTATTTATTACGTTGCCTAGAGACGGTTAACCATCGCTGCTTAAACCTGTTATGTAATGAGTTTAACCTGTTGCATAATGAGCTCATTACGTAACAGGGCAGCGGTGTGTAATTAAAAGGAGTGGGGAATGTGCTACATTTACTAATGACACTGACACGCCTGTAATGAACGTATATCTATATAGTCGTGAAAAAAATATATAATTAAATTTAATTACGTTTATGGGCTAAAAATTGCTTGGCTGATGTATTATCCTCGTCATGTAAATGGGACATTTCTGTAATAATTACGATGCTGGGACGTTGATAATTTCGAAAGATTTTCCACTTTGTGCCTATTTTGATTAGTCTCTGAAGTGCATGGGCGTTCAAAATATTAATCGTCTTTGACATCCTGTCGACTACTCATTACGACCATACCAAGTTTCCCATAGAGATTGACATGGAAATCCGCAAATAATCTCAACAATGTACATTGATGGGAACCGGAATAGGTCAACAGAATTTTTGATCAGATTAGTTTGTCGGAAAATATCGACTTTTTTAGTAGTTGAAAAACAATAATATTTAAAAAAAATTAATTATGTGGTATTAAATGATGTTAAGATCGGCAACACCACAGAAGAAGCTGGGAACCGGAAAGGTGTAAGACATGGCTACGCTTAATCACAAATTATATTTAACGCCTATATTCAAGAAGCCATAAATTCTGTCAGAGAAAAAATAAACGTAGGCATCAAAATACATGGACATAACATCGACATGATGAGGTATGCTGACGATATCGCTATGCTGGCAAATAGTGCCGAAGAACTGCAATCAGCTTTGAAAGTAATGTCGTCAACCCTAAATGATGAATTCTTTATGAGACTGAATACAGCCAAAACCAAAATAATGGTGTGTGGCAGAAATACCGGTGATGTAACAACTTCAATTAAAATAGACGCCCAGATGCTATCACAAGTTAAAGAATTCAGATACCTAGGATCTGTTATCACCAACGATAACAGATCAAAGAGGGACATCACAAGTAGAATTGCTCAGGCTAAGCTCGCTTTTAACAAGAAACGAAATCTATTCACCTCGAATGACATCGCAATAACACTGAGGAGGAAGCTTCTAAATACATATGTATGGAGCATAGCACTCTATGGATGTGACAATAGGAACTACAGAGAAGGGAAGATTGGAAGCCTTCGAGACCTGGTGTTATCGACACATGTTAAAAGTGAGATGGGTTGACAAAGTCTCGAACAAAGAGGTGTTTCAAAGAGCTGAAGCAAGAAGATTTCTGCTTCAAAATATAAATAAAAGACTAGCTAGCTTGATGGGGCATATTTTGCAACATGAGGGTTTGTTGAAAATAATATTGGAAGGTATGGTTGAAGGAACAAACCCTAAAGGAAGACCCCCCTATAAAAGTCAGTTGAAGGAGCAGTTTAACTGTCAGAAATATGTAGATCTGAAGAGAAAAGCAGAAGTCAGGGGTTAATGGAAAGTAGTTTTTTAAATCTTACTAAGATTTTTGCCAAAAACATGAAAAAAACTTTGTCCCACAGCTTGTACTTTTTTAGAATTTTAGATTAATTCTGAAAAGATTGTTAGCAATGCTTATTGGTGTGAACCGGAATAGTTTAACAGTAATTTTTGTTCTGAGAATTATTTCAGAAGTTGTCGAATTTTTTACCGTGCTTAAAATATTGGTTTGACCTACTGAATAGCTGCAGCTGGGTGCACGTGTATCTTACGTATATACGTAAGATTGCAATACTATCGATGGAAGAACTTGAAAAACTAAAGTTTTATAATTTGTTATCACTTACTCAATACCAACAAAATCCTGAAATGTGAGAAAATTCGCACTTCGCATAAATTTTTTTCCAACCGCTTTTATTCTTTTAACTCTTTTGTGTATATCCGGTTCCGGATACGTAACAGGTTCTAAATACCCAGTTCCAGACATCCGATTCTGAATACCCGGTTTCGGATATTCGGTTCCAAACATCCGGTTCAGTATACTTAGTTTTGGAACTCGGTTTCAGGTAGCCGGTTCCGAATACTTGGTTCTAGGGTCGGATATTTAAAACCGCGTAAACACGGAACTGGTTCATTCTTTGGAGCTGGTTCTGGTCCGGCATGATTGTTTCTGGCAATACTAATTTTAAATATTGTAATTATACAAAATCACTACAAAATTCGTATTATGTTTTATTGTTACCATCTCATATCATAGATTTCAAAGATGCAAAATATTGCCAGAAATTTCTAACACTGCTCCTAAATTATAGATCATCTTTCTATGGACCATTTAAAGCAAATTATAGTCATCGAACAATACGTTGAGGGCGGTCGCATATTAAATTAGTCTAATCTGTTCGTGAACGCAGTAATCTAAAAATTTTAACAGCGTCACACTCACCCTTTCAAATGTATGGCAATAGCAGGGGTCAGGTTTCATTTATGCCGACTAAAGCAGTAAAAGGAGTATATTAAAGTAAAGGAACGCCTAAAGTGTCTGTAATAATCAATATCTTTATTTAAATTAATTCAATTACTTAATTTAATTTACAAAATCTGTTCTAGAAAGTAAACGGAAGTGAATTTTCGTACAACAAAATTTATATACACAATCTCGAAGCATGTATTAGGAGGTTGCATTAAAAGTCGCTGTTTTCTTGCATTTTTTGAGTATTTATTTCAATAACAAAATGCGTGAGTATATTAATCAAAGTATTTTCCCACGGAAGTTATCAATTTTTCCCTCTTTTCTAGAAGTAGTTGAATTCCGCGATGGGAAAATGGTCTGTCTTTTGAGCTAATCAGCAACCCTATTTTCAACTTCTCCGTAGTTATGGAAATGTGTATCTTCCAAAGCGTGTTGAATCGTTCGGAACCGATGGTAATCGCTTGGAGCTAGGTCCGGGGATACGCTGAATGCGGGAGAATCTCCAATTCTAACTCCATCAGTATTTGTTTCAGACAGAGCTGGAGACGGTTCTTCCAATCCTCATAGCAGTGCTGGAACTCGGATACTAGAATAGCTTTCAGTTGGTTGGTTAGGGACGTTTGAATGTTTTCGAATGTCCCAAAATGACGTCCCTGAGGTGATTTTTCAATCTTGAAAAAGTCACAAGGACTCAAGGAAGCTGAGGAGCCACAGGAATATTTTTACTGGCCAAAAACTCGTTTATTGAAATTACTGTGTGACAATTCGCATATCAGATTTTTCTCATCCCCAATTCATTAGTCAAAATCTGATGAACGGTAGTGTGAGTAAAATACAACTCTTCCCCGATCATTCTGACTGTCAACCGACGATCTGAACGAACAAGATCTCGGATTATGTCGACATTTTCATCGGTTCTTGAAGATGAAGGTCTTCTTCAGCTACGTGATTCATCTTCAATCAACTCTCTTCCTTCTGAAAATGCCTTAACCCACAAAAAAACCTGGGTCCTTGACAAAACACTGTCTCCGTAGGCCTGCTGAAGTTTTGCAAAAGTTTCCGTTGCACTGTGCCCAAGTCTGAAGCAAAACCTGATAGCACATCGTTGCTCGAAATGAATGTCACTCATTTTTAGAAGGCACTATAAAATCTGTTTCACGAAAAAAATCGCTAAGGACAATAAAATTACTCTAGCGAGTTCAAATTCGTACTGAAGGCGTATCACAAGTTCACCTGCCGCTTCTCCAAGTCCCGCGTCCCAAACGTTGCCAGATCAAACGCTATATTTCCAGTCCGGTTACTTAATTTACACACATCGTATACATCCCTTGATCATAAAATCACGCCACGCCACTGTACCTAATACAGACTTTTGTACTAAATATACTTTTGAGGTAAATTCGTCACAATATTTGTTGTTAGTGGTGTGTTTTAACGTTTATAAAAGTAATGCATGTATGTCATCCTGTATTCACTATATAAAAGAAAGAAAAACTATAAAATGCACCGTTGATAGTATCGTTTAGTTTATAAAAGGTTTTTAAAAACATCATTCAAGTTTTTAATTAAATTTTCTGTTTGGACAATAAGCATTAATTAGCTATGCTGTAGCATACATTACGGAACAATGGAGACTGTGATTTAACAAATTGAGGTTTAATTTCTTTCAACGTTTAAATTGCGTATCTGTGACTGCGAATCTCAGTTAAGTAATGAGTTCTCGTTGGACTACTGTTGTTCGTTCATTACGCATTTTAACAAATTTATTGTGACTCTTTTAAAAAAGTCACTTAATGTTAAGATAAAAATTTGTTCCTTTGAGAATTTGAGAAAATTAAGTTTAAATTGCTCCATTTTAGATAATTAATTAGGAATATTTTGAATCATTAATTCTGAATCTGAGACTATTAAAATTACAATCTCGCTTAATAAAGCAAATTTTTAATAAAATATCTATCTTACGTCTTGGGAAAAACAGTTGCCAAAAATGTGAAAAAATAGGTATACTTCACGAGATTTTAGATGCCGATCGATCATCTGAGAACCGATAAAGAAATATATATTAATATATTGAATACTTGAATAGCAAATTTTGCTGTTCAAGCTGGAAAGAAAAGAAAACAACTAAACAAATTACTCTATGGAATAAGGGTAATAGCCTCCAAATGCAGTATATTTGTTCTCAAAAACTTAAACACAGCAAATATTCATTCGTTACTGGGATATGGAATAAAACATTGGAGGAAATCGCCCGAATTCCAGAAAGTTTTAGTTACACAAAGCCGAGCCCTTACAATTTTATCAAATTTGACAAATATAGAACTAACTTACTACCTACCGACTAGGAATGACGAGAATTAGAAATTTCTGAAACCGGGTACCCGCCACAATTACCCGGATAATACCCACTACCCGCCACAATTACCCGGATAATACCCACTACCCGCCACAATTACCCGGATAATACCCACTATCCGTTATTTACCCACTACCCGTTAATTACTCGCTACCCGTTAATTACCCGCTACCCGTTTATTACCCGATACCCGTTTCTTACCCGTTACCCGTTAATTATTCGTTACCCGTTACTTACACGCTACAAAATTTGTAAATACAGTATATTTTTCAATTTTGTCAATCTCCAAAATAATATAAGTGATGAACAAAAAAAGTCCTCACTTCCAAAATTCAAGTGCCAAGTGATGAGCAAACAAAAAGGTCTTCACCTCTACTGGTACCCGTTAATTACCCGCTACCCGTTAATTACCCACTACCCATTAATTACCCACTACCCGTTAGTTAACGGGTAATGGGTAGATAACGAGTAGCGGGTATTCAAACTCGGAACCGGGTAGAACCTTAACGGGTCGGGTAGCGGGTACCCAGGTACCCGACGTCATTCCTACTACCAACCTACTAGGAATGACGAGAATTAGAAATTTCTGCGGATACCCGCCACAATTACTCGGATATTAACCGCTACCCGTTAATTACCCGCTACCCGATAATTACCAGCTACCCGATAATTAATCGCTACCCGTTAATATATAAAAATGAAAAGCTAGTATACAAAAATAAGCACAGGTGCATTATGGAATACGCATACTAAATCCCTACTACTGTAACCAAGAACAAAATAGTCACAGGTAAATAAATAGTCTTAATACTTCACACAATTACCCGTTAATTACCCGCTACACATTAGTTATCCGATACCCGTTAATTACCCTTTACTTAACGGGCAATGGGTAAATAACGGGTAGCAGCTATTCAAAGTCGGAACCGAGTACAATCTTAACGGGTCGGGTAGCGGGTACTCGGGTATTATGAATCATTCATAATATGTACCGAATCTCTAAGTGCTATGCAATATATAGACAAACTATACGTGAAGCACAATCTCATACTTCGTGTCCAGGAGCTTGTACATCTTCTCCACCATGAGCAGACGAACAGCATATACCTAGTCTCTGGGCATAGTGGCATGAAATGGCTGACAGAAAAGCGAAATAAGCCACCACATTAGAACAACCAGATGGTGCTCTCATAATGATGGACTATGATTGGAAAAATATGTTAATCGAGAGGAACCTAGAAAACTGGCAAACCGAATGGCTCTGCATCACCGATAATAAACTCAGAGAAATTAAACATACAGTTAAACTATGGAGAACCTTCAGAATCAGAAGGGAACAAATCATGGTCACCAGATTGAGAATAGGACACAGCCGAGTCACACACCAACATATCTATGACAGGATGACTACAGACAGATGCCAAAATTGCAATAAAAAAATTACAGTAAAACACATCATTACCGAATGTCCAAAATATGAGGAAGAAAGAAGAACATACCAGATCCCAGACAACCTGTGTGAAGCGCTAAGCGACAATCGCGAAAAACTAGACAACTTACTGAAATTCATAAAGGAGACCAAACTCAGCGATTCCATTTAATTTTTATATTAAAATTGTCATTTAAAATTTTTTGCAAACTATTTATTGTTATGAATCGATCTATGTACATGAATATATTTTAAAAACCTGTAAATTTAATGTAATATTAATATCAGGTTGTCAAGGATGAAATTTTCAATTAATAATATTGCCAACTTTAACAGCTTATTATTTGACATTGGCATAATATTTTACCGTTGTTTTTTTTTTAGGTTGAAAGTTACACATCTCGCATGTTTAAAGAAATCATTGTATGCTCTAAAAAATATCAAAAACTTTTTTTTTTAATATTTATTTTGTTGAAAATGGAACGGTCGGAAATTCGCACTATTATGAAGTATGAGTTCTTATATGGAACTACGGCATCGCAGACTGCGCGAAACCATAATAAAACAGCTTAGATTGGTCAACAGATCGACTCATATCTTATTACATGATAACGCTAGACCACACACTGCACAAATTACTATGGCAAAACTACAGGAATTGGAGTTGGAACTTCTGCATCATGCTTTATACTTACCAGACCTAGCCACCACTGACTACCACTTCTTCCGTAATTTGGACAACTTTTTATTAGGAAAACAGTTTAATTCCGACAATTCTGTAAAACTGGTCTTCCAGGAATTCATTGATTCTCGTCCGTCAGGGTTTTATACCACTGGCCTGAACAACCTGCCGCTTAAATGGCAAAAGTGTATAGACAATATGGGTGCATACTTGGATGAATAAATTAAATCCTTATATTTGTAAGTTATCAACCAACTTTGCCTTTTTTCTACGAATTGCATCCTTGACGACCTAATAATTGTAATCTAACACACGGCGGACACTAATAACCATGCTGTTGATGTGTCGGATGTGGTTTGCGGGGAAAGTTATCAATGTAAAAGTTTCCAGATAAACGAGCCTACGTCTTGTGAGGGTACAAAATGTGGGATATTCCTATATATAAAGTAAACTAAATAATTTATTTCTAACCACAGTAATGGAAGCAGCATTTTAAAACATTAATAAAAATGAAACGAAAATTTGATACTATTATAACATAACCAGCAAAATGTCAGTACACCAATGATTAAAACTGACGTGTACATTAAAAACATTGTAGGAAACATTTCAGATTACATTAAAACGTGATATTTATTTCATCCAACAATACTGACCTAATTCTGTCTATTACATCGACAATATAAAACAGAGAATATTAAAACAAAACAAAAACTCGACATTGTAAATAATTTGTGGCCTGGCATTCGGCTTATGCGGTGAATAAGGTTCATTAAATTTGAAAATCTTTTAACGTTTACAAGTGGATTTCATGAAAATTAAAAGAATTACTTGAGTTGTTTGAAATGTTAGAAGAAAGTAGGTAATGAAAAGAGTCTTTGAGTGTTTTTTCAATTGTCTGTTCAATGCTTTCATCTTCGTGATTACTCCTCCGTGTGACTGACGATGTATTCTTTAATCAGCTGTAATCAAATCGTTGAATCAATGATTTTATCGTTGTATTTTTCACATAAAAAAATACTGCAATATTTAGATAAGAAAAAAATATTGCGTAACAAAAGAAAACTTCATGATTATCACATGGTTTTAGAATATGCAGATTATTGATGAGAACGTTGATTCTTTTAAGATATCCAAATCATTTAAGTCAGTTCTTTAAAAAGATTCATTATATGTATTTTCGTATATTAAAAATTATAACCGAGTGACACGATATCTACGGGTACAGTGTAAACAAGTTCGCTTCCTTGGTTTAAAAACTAATTAACTTTCAAAATCAGGGTGAATGCCCAAAATACACCACATAACGAACCGACAACAAAATTTCACACCACTCAATAAAAGACATTTTAGGCAACAACTCAGATTCAATAAATAATGTCATTTCATATTTAAAAGCATTGATGTATATAATAAAATATAATTGTTTAACTTTATTTATTTATTTATTTTTATTTTTGGAACCGAAAACGGGTCGAGCCTAAAATAAGGCTTCGATTTTACAAAAAAAAATATATTGTATTAGATAGTCTTATACAATGTATAGTCTAGTTCAGATGTGGCCAACAGTTTTTGCCCCCGGGCCGGATTGGAAACAAAACTTTTTTTACGGGCCTGACGAAATATTAAAATTAAAAATAGAAAAAAATGTAAAATGTAAAAAATTAGAAAAACAGAAACGATTCGTTTAAGGTTGCGTACAACCCCCTGAGGTTATCAGTTTCTTATACAAAACTAACAATCTGAAATAAAATTAGTATCAATCTATACATCAAATTTTGCACCGAATTTTTATCTATCTATTAGGATATTTTAAATTGTAGATACATTTGTTGTAATATTCTCGTTCAATAACTTAAAAATAGACTTCAGCGATATTATTCTGTAATTTTTTAAATCTATTTGTGGGTGTCGAATAACTTTTATATTTATATAGTTTTGTAAAGAAATGTTCAAATAATACGTCAATTGTTTGTCGACTTGATTACTTATAGCTTAGAACCTTCGTCGAAAAATATTATACTTGATGATATTGGAATGCCACTTGGTACACGTATTCTTTACGGGTAAATAATTTTTATCCGTAACACCTATTTTGGGAACCGCGGCAGATTCAAAATGGCAGCAAAAATAGAATACCAAGTACAATAACTATAAGTAGTTTTCACAATAGAGCAAAATAGCTGTAGAAACATATTTGTAGAATGAAGCTTTAGCTACAATTTGCCGCATAGTACGCAAATATGCGTAGATTGGTTTACAAGATGGCGTCTATAATCTAATTTGCTTATTTAAAGTTACATAACAGTTTTTTCTATAATTAAAAATATCCTATTAGATAGAGAAATATTCGCTGCAAATTTTGATATATAGATTTTTATGAATTTTATTTCCGATTATTAGTTTTGTATAAGAAACTATTGAGAACTATAGGGTTGTGCGCCGCCTTAAGTAAACAAAATGTTATTATGGAATTTGTTTATGAATAAATGTAAGTAATTTAGTACAACAAATTAATGTGACGTGTGGAGGCACTTTGCATCGCCTATTATTTGCTTAATATCTGGCTCTATACTTGTAGTAGCTATTCTTAACACAGCCTCCAAATGTAAATCATTCAATCTTGATCTTGTTGTATTTTTATTTAGATTCATTAAAGAAAAAGTTTGTTCGCAAATATAAGTTGAACTGAAGATTACTGAATATTTCTTTGCAAGTTTCTTTAAATTTCCGTATTCCATCACTCAATTGCTTACAAAAATTGTTCAAATTTTCTTGTTCTTGTCGATATTTTTCATGTAATAATTCATCACATTGTAAATTAATTATTTCTGTATATCAAACACTATGTCACTTTATTTACCTTTTTTTAAACCATATAAAAACCAGTGGCGAAGGAAGACCTCCGCTAGACTGCCCTCCCATAAAAATAAAAATAATAATAAAAAAAAGATTTAGGTAAATCTTCAAAAATACACCAAATTATGTCATATACAATTTTTTGTCCAAGGCTTGGTTTACTAGTTACGATTTTTTTTAAATTTAAATGTTTAATAACTTCCATTTCCGGTTTCGGATTTTAATAAAAAACAATAGGGTTCTTCCCAGGTATTAGGAGAATTTTTTAGTACCAGAACGAACTCTTTAAGTTAAACCGTTTTTGTGTTATCGTGTATACACACAGACACACAGACACACAGACACACAGACACACAGACACACAGACACACAGACACACAGACACACAGACACACAGACACACAGACACACAGACACACAGACACACAGACACACAGACACACAGACACACAGACACACAGACACACAGACACACAGACACACAGACACACAGACACACAGACACACAGACACACAGACACACAGACACACAGACACACAGACACACAGACACACAGACACACAGACACACAGACACACAGACACACAGACACACAGACACACAGACACACAGACACATACGGACGGCACTTCGAAAATAGGTTTTTTGGTCATCAGTCAAAATCTCGACTTATATATTAAGGTCGGGCAAGTAAAAATTATGCAATTATTTCTTAGTCTGTCTACTTTTATTGACCATTGCTTTTTTGGCTTTCAGATCTCCTCGGCATTCCTCTCAAATGTTTACAAAATATTTTTTTTCGATGAATTGACGATTCGATGAATTGATCATTCGATGAATTGACTTTCGATGAATTGATTTTCGATGAATTGATTTTCGATCAATTGATTTTCGATAGTTGATTTCGGCGAAAATAACGCGCCTATTACGATAACGATATCTATTTTTTATGATAGAGCAAAATAGCTGCATATATATTTGTACAGTGAACCTTTAGCTACAATTTTCCGTATCGTACGCGAATATCCGTCACTTAGTTTACAAGATACCGTCCATAATTCATTCTCAGACGCAAAAAAGTTATTTCCGAAATGGCTAACGAATATCGTATGATATGGCTCGTTTTGTATTAATTTAATGTCGTAGATTTTGAATCTGTTATCGAAAGGGTAAAAATTTTAAATTTTGATAGATTATTTTCCCAAATTCGAGACATGATTATATACTCTATCATTGCAAATCTGCCTAATTAACATTTTGTTTCAATTCTTCCTAAATCTATAGGACATATCCTTGGCTACAAGAATATATGCGGACTTTTTCTCTGCAGGGCGCCGAAATTAAGATAGCTGCCGAAATGTGTTAAGTCTCAATTTTGTATTATTTTGACACTTTTTATATCGTTCTTGACCAAATCTGACCTGTAAATTACAAAAATGAAATAAAAAATGGCACATGACTTGTTATTATTCTGGTTTTGCCCGAAATGTAATAAAAAATGTGACATATCTGGCCGGAACGGCAGTAAATTATGACATTTAAGTAAGATGCTCAATGCTTATACCGAATGCATCTATTTGTTTAGGTTTGGCTGCAGCACCTGGTCTCAAATGAATCCGCTTGCGAAATAACGCTCGAAAATCGAATTTTGCTATTTACATTAAATTTGTTGAGGTGTATATCAATTTCGGGTATATAGAAGTCGTAGAAGTTGAAAATGGAATTAATTTAAAAATTTGTTACATATAAGATTGTATTTTGCCCGAAAAAATGTATTCTTTAAATAACAGTGAGATTCATTACACGACAGTTAAGTGCCTCCCCATCCAATAGAAGAGTATTTAACAGTTCTGACAATATAATATTGTCATATAGGTAATCCTAGGTCAGGATTACGACATCTAGACATTGTGACGGTCAGCTGTCTGATTAAAAACTATTCGTCATCGTCTGACTGATTACGAAAATGCAGACATCGGATTTCATAATGAGGAAATATTTGTCATGACGAATGAATATTGGAACTGGGTTAATTTTCGTTACAAAAAGGTTGGAAGTCACAAAATATGGAGGCAGTGGAACATAGCCAAATCCGCTGCACGTATTAGTCCAGAAGGTGACGACCACGACACTGACTCCAGATTCTTGTATCGAGAGAGAAGCCAAGCAAGTAGTAACCATGTGAGTGGGCGAAGACTTCTCCAGGCTCCTCGACTCCCGGATGGGTAGCCCCTGCCTCGAAGATAGGTCCAAGCCGATCCTGGCCAACACGGGGTGGACCGAAGACTTCCCAAACTCCATGGACCAATCCAAACATTATTTTGTAAATGTGATATACATATTTAATAAATTTGTTATGTTGAAACCAGGAGTTGTGTCTCAATCAAACCACCCACGTGACAATATAGACTACTACTCACTTAATACTATTCTAATGGTGGCCGAAAACTATTATTTCGAAAATGGTTAAAATATTCTTTGATATTTTTACAAGTTAATAGGACAACACTGTAATGTGTTGATAGTTCCTCTATATTTGCTAATCACTAATGACTTCCAGTGCTAGAAAAAACTATTAAACTAATAAAGATTCTCAGGAAACCCTCTCCAACAACGTGGAAATAACGGAACAGATACTACAGTTCACAGAAGAAACTGATCTCACCCCACAGATATACAACAAATAAAATATCAAAATATATGTATAAACTTACTAGATTAATTAATATGTATTATTTAATGTAATTATAATGTACAGGGACACTAATCACCTTTGTAGTGGATGTGTCTTAAATTGTTTAAAGAAATAAATAAAAAAAACTAATTTTCACATGAGGCCCGCCTCCATCTTTTGAAGTTCGAAAGAATATGCACTTTTTATCCACTGGAAATACTACCGAATATTTCAAACACTGATTTTTCTGTGCTAACATTTAATAAAAGTTTAACTCTAAAAATCATAATGTACCGCCCGGATGCGATACACTCCTTGCACCCTCGAGTTGCGGTGGCTCTGACTTCACTAAACTGTCCTAATTACTTAGTTTTTTTATTCAATTCACTCAATATTTCCTAATCTTGCTAAATATTTGTCTGTTTATTCAGACAAAAATGAAGACATATGCGTCTATTAATTAAAACACTCTATAAACATATAATCATAGTTATATTTTGCAGATGTGTTACTTAGATTAATGACAACTTTAATGTCTATTTATATTTAAGTGCGCCACTCTAATATTTGTCGGAAACTCTTTTCTGCCACATTTTTACGCAGTTCTTCCTTTAAATTAATGGACTTAATTATTATTTCTTATATTTGCCGACGTTTTTTATTTTTCTTTATAAATGTGTGAGCTCAAAAACAAATCCCTTTTTTAAGGGTACTTTATTAAATTAGAAATATTTTTCTCTGCTAGGTGAGAATATAATACTACATTTTCTGTATTTTTCATTTTTATAAATTTACCTGTTAACAAGGGACAATATATTTTGTAACACAGAGTTTCACAAACTGTGTAATGCAAAGCTCCTCTTTAGGGAAATAATACGAAACAGAAATACTTAATATAAGGGAACAGCTAGGACTGACCTAAAATTTACCGGAAGGGATGATGTAAAAATCAGCGCAATTTTCCTTCCATTTAAAAACTATTTGAATAAAATGAAATTAATATGACGACCTTTTGAAGAGCTGTGTCAGGTAATTTAATGTCTAGATGTAAAAAGCAATTCTTCGTGAAAAATAACAAAAGCTTATATTCTCTTATTGTAATCTTTTACATTTTAAATACAATGCTGCATTGTTGATGCTTTTAAATTTAAACTTTTATTTAAGTAGCTTTCAATGTAACTGTCTACGTGCTGAACGAATGCAAATTATGATAATAAATCTATTTCTGTAAACCCGGAAATATCTCTATTAAAACAAAACGTTTATATTCTTTTGAGACAAGTTGGTACAAAGGTTATCAAATATAAATTAGCTAGTACAATATAAAAGGATTTGGTTTTTTAGAATTAGCGATTCTCCAATTGTTTGGACAATTATAAACCTTATAAACCCATAAAGTTATTGAGAATAATAAATAAAACACTAGATAGAAAGACAGAACGTATTCAGAACAGTTGATAAATAACTAATATAGTCTCTAAATACATAAGAGGGTCAATCAAATATAAACGAGCCTTTCTTGACTGAGCGGCGGGATAGACAACAATGTGTGTTCTGGCGGTTGGAGTCGTCAGGTAGGGATTCGTAGAGAGGGAAAACCAGCCCAATCGGTTTATTTAATGTCATATTTAGTAGCTCTTGCGAGGAATGTAAAGAGTGTGCCAGTCTCTGTTTCACAACACATTATTATAAAGTTTCTAACCCGTGAAAACGTGAAACCAGCCGAAATTCACCGCAGTTCCAGTTCGGGCAAGATACTCTTTCATGGCCAAGGGTGAAAGTTTGGTCCAATGAGTTCAAGCAATGCCGTGAACTAGTTAAAAATCAAAGTCATCCTCGCCGGCCTCGCACCATTGTGAAAACATTGCTCGTGCTTGTGAGTTAATGGAACGAGATCGACGATTAATAGTGCTAGAAATTTCGGAGGAACTCGGTGTCAGCTATGGAAGTGTCCAATCAATCTTCCGAAAGCACTTGGGCCGCAAAAAAATCTCATCACGATGGGTTCCAAAGCTACTGAGTGATGATCCTTCACGACAACGCCAGGTCCCACATATCAGATCTAACGCAACATAAACTAATGGTTATGCACTGGAAAACACTTGAACATCCACCTTATAGTCCAGACTTATGGCTATGCGAGTACTACATCTTTGGGCATCCCAAAGGAACACTTGGAGGCGAGCGATTTGAGAACAATGATCAAGTGAAGATGTTTGTGCGCAACTGGTTAGATACCCGCCTAATTTCATTCTACGATAACGGGATAAAGAAACTGCCCAAACGTTGGGAAAAATGCATCCTAAAAGGAGGAGACTATGTGGAAAAATAATTTGTAGAAATGTACAAATATTTCTTGTAAAAAAAATTGTTAAAATAAAAGGCTCGTTTATATTTGATTGCCCCTCGTAGTACCAACAAATGGGAGCAACCCTGCTAGAAACTTACAAATAATAAAATTTACTCATCACAGATATACACTTTCCTTCTGTTGAAAGCAGATGGAATTATAAGTAAAGTGAATTCTTTTCTACCGGTATTTGTACACTAAAATTGTGTCCTCCTAAAAAAAATTCATAAGAAAAACTGAATTTAAATTCTCATTTATACTTTAAAATTGCATTAAACTAGCTAAATATATCTGCATATATTTATTTTTATTATTTCTAATTCAAATATTTTTCATATGTGTTCGATTTTAAAAATTTAGATCTAGAAATCCATGCCCGGGACACTACCTCGTTGTATCCCGAGACAGCGTTGCCACATGCGATTTCTAGTGTATTTATCTACAAAAGTAACAAAAATGAACTGGAAAAGGCAACAGCGGCGAGTTGTTAGTGTGTTAGTGAATTTAGGCCGGCGGCCTAAACCTGATTTGTTTTGATTTGTGAAAAGTACTCAGACGTGAAATTGGATACAATGGGTTATATTAAAACTATCGTGCTTAACTATGAAATTATATTATTAATAAAAAATATGAGTCCTCATTGGCCAAAATTGAATATTTCACAATCGAACAAAAATAGAAATAGAACATTAATAGAAAGTTCAGTAAAAAACAATGGTAATAATTTAGAATGGGGCACCCAAAGCTACATTTTTTTTTTAACGTCCGGTGAATAATCTATCTGTAGCTCGGAGCTTAAAAAATATATATAATAGAAAATTATTCACCTTCAAGTCGTACTTGGAAGTATAATTTGAAAGCGAAATATTTTTAATCATTTTTAATGTTATCATGGTCAACTTAGGTCATCAAATTTTTTTACCAACTTACACATCACGTTTTTGAGAAAAATCGTATTCCCTCTACCTTGATATATTGTGTATATGAATTCTACATATGTTTCACACGCCAGATTGGGTTGGATTGGGGACCAGATATTTAAAAATCACAGAGGACGGGTGGGCGAAATTCTGAAAATCATTTGAGTACGTTGGGAAGAAATTCTGAAAATCAATTAAGGGCAGGGGGGGTGGATAAAACCTTTTGAAAAAGGGGGGAGGGTAATTTAAAAAAAACAAGGGGCATAAATTTCATGCGAGCCGTGTAAAATTTATTGTTGGGCCAGATTAGGCCCGCGGGCCGTAGGCTGGACACCATTGCAATATATGGATCAAAAAGTGTCCCCCCAAATGTTTTACCCACCAGCCGCTACTGCATTTGACATGTGAAACATAAATGCATATATGTAATACCTTAACAGAAAAGTCGTAATTTTTAAAATGTATGAGAATCTTTGACTACCGAATTTTTCGGACCATAAGACGCACCAGACGATAAGACGCACCCCAAATTTATGAGACAATTTTTAGAAAGAATATTTATTATTACAATAACTTGTACCAGCAACATTTTGTTCATCTTCACTCTCAGTACCATCACTCGTCTCGTTAATGTCATTGTTCGTATTATTGTCGTCTGAACTATTGTTGTCAATCTCTTCAAAAAACCAAGTCATCTTCGATACTATCCAATGCGTTGCTTATACCGACTTTCTTAAAAGACTTTACAATCGTCTTTTCTTTTACAGCTTCTCATGAATTTTTTACCCAGGTACTTTTGAAATTATCATCCGTTTCATCCGTTGCTGTAACATCGCGATTTGGCTTTATCATTCGTTTGTTCCGCTCTTCCCACATAAAATTATTAAATGGTTTATTAATCGACCCAAGGGTTGTCGTTAACTTGTAAGGCCTCCAGAAATTACTAATTCTGTATTCATTTCTATTATGTTTTCTTGGTTGATTCTGTTTTGTACGTTCCGAATTGATTCCACTCTAATATCGCAAACTTTTGAAACAACACACCTGTATCTTCGGACCATAAGACGCACCCCAATTGTGAGTCGATTTTTCTGTGTAAAAAGGTGCGTCTTATGGTCCGAAAAATACGGTAATTTAGAAATTAAAACAATTGAAAATAATTTAAATAAATTTCAATTAAAATTAATATGCACTTAATTTATTGCACAAGGTTTATTTTTCATATTATAAACAATTAAGAATCATTTTTTACTAACCGCTTAATGAATTTGAAACTATTTATACTTTATAAACGACACTAACAACACGCATGTTCTAACTAAAACTTTTTGTTGTAATCTGCAAATAGGATTGACTGGCTATTAACAGATTACGTATTTGCCTGAAGGTTATCACGAATAAAAAACATCTTGTTAGAAACAGTAACTATTTTATCTATGAATACAAGAAGGAATATTGGGTACGCGAGTGGTGTTCTAATCTGCAAGAAACTCCATCAGTGAATAAAGCTAATAACTTATCATTACTAAAAACTTATTACTATTTTTGTGCAAGCTATGTCCCTTAGTTCAGCGGTTCTTAACCTTTTTATATTCGGGACTCCCCAAGAAAATTTATAAAATAATATTTTAAATGTTCTTAATAATTTAGTGTTTAATAATTAAGTTTATTGTAATTTTAAAAGCAAAAACTGGTAAAAATTATTATTTTTTCTTTTAATTTCGGAACCCCCTGGTTAAGAACGGCTGCCTTAGTTGACAACAAACCGTGAAAGCTTACATATTGTATTAAAATAATAATTTTGTAGTTAGTGAAAGGGAGAAACTTAAAGAGCACATTCGTCACATAAAGTTTTGGGAGTTCAAACAAGGAAAACATGCTACGGAATTATGTCGGACTGGGCCTGCGGGACACTGGGAAAGTTCCCAGTAGACTGGTCATAACAGTATCCGGTGAAATATCACTGAATATTTCACTCAATATCACATGAAAAAATGATCACTCGAAAAATTTGCCTTCGAAAATTTAGCGTTCAAAAAATTGACTTTCAAAGAATTTGTTTTCGATATACAGTGGTACCTCGATTTTCGTTGACTTCGGTTATCATCGGTTTCGGTTTTCGTCGATTTATCGCGAAAAGTTTGTCTCGATTTTCATCGGTTGCCTCGGATTTCGTCGGCGTACCGCGACCCACGCGCTTCGCAGTGTTGCGTTGTTTCTCGTTGTGTGAGCATCTAGCCCGCCCATCTAGCCAAACAATTCCATTGCTTTCCAGTGTTAGTGTTTTTGTACTTTTTTTATTGTATGAGTATTGAGGTATAATAATTGCCTCGGTTTTCGTCGTTTTCGGATTTCAACGATTGTTTTTGGACGGATTATTGACGAAAACCGAGGTACCACTGTACTCGTGTACTCGTGTACGAACATTACTAATCATAATTTAGCCCTTAGTTAAAAAATAATTAATGTTGTCAAAAACACAATAACTTCAATATTTTCCAAAAACGCAATCTGATCAAAAATTCCTCTCGTACTTTTCCGGCTCAGATCAATATACATTACCTATTATTTTGTAAAAAAATTATTTTAACTCCTTAAGTTAAAGGGTACGGAACAAGAACTTTTTTAGCAAATTTATTTTGATACCACATAATAAATATTTAAAATTTTTATTATTTTTTATTTAATATTTTTTTAATTAATACAAAAAAAATCCATATTTTTCAAAAAACTAATCTAATAAAAAATTCCTGTTCAACTATTCCAGTTCCCATCATTGTACATTATTCAGATTTTTTTTTTCCAGATTTTTAGATCAACTCCTTTGCGAAATAATAAGAATAATACTTTATTACCCAAAAATCAGTACAGATCAAGACTCGTCAAGAGCAGTGTATAATAAACACAATAATATTAATAAGAATTAATATAACATATAATTAACATGAAAATGTGTATAATTACAAAATATGAAAATATGAAAATGTACTAGATTTAAAATTTTTGAACTAATAACAAATATTCCTCGACCGAATTGAAACAGTGGTCAAGCAAAAAGTTATAAAATTTTAATTTGAATGTACTTGTGCCTGAAGTAATCTTAATATGTTTAGGTACCTTGTTGTATAAAGTTATTAGGTTATATTTCGGGCTAGATTTAAATTGCTCGGATTTATGACCAGGTATTTCCAATGTATATTTATGTCTTTTAAAATGTGTATTAAAAGAATTTACTTATGTTATTTCGTACATAGCAGATACATTTATAACTGTATAAACAAGGAAGAGGTAAAATACCTAATTCCTTAAAATATGAATAACATGAAGTTATTTTAGAAACTCCTTTTTTTGCATTTTGAAAATTCTGTCAGCAGAAGTACTTTTACAGAATATTATGCTATAACTTATGATAGAATGGAAACTAACATAGTAATAGGTTTTTAAGCCTGACAAAGAAGTTGACGCATTTTTAAGCCTGACATTTTTAAGCGACGCATTGCAAAAATAGATTTAGATATTTTTTTAGAAATGGCGTCAGTGCAGTTATTCCTCTTTAAGTAATGGTTAATTTCAATACCTAAATATTGAACTGACTCGGAATCGTTTAAAAGACATGTTGTCACATGTTATTGAAACTGAATGGATATTAGGGTGAGGATGAAAAAAAAAAAATTGACAGTTTTTGGCGAAAATAAATTAAAAAAAAGATTTTTCTAATATTAAATTTTTTTATCGACGCATTAAGAGGTTTCATTTGATAACCTACTCAAAATTATATATAAACTATTTATGTTTTCATTAAATATATTTCTTTATATTTATCTCGTGGTGTGTTTTTTTGAAGTCTCAGTATTTTTCCTTTATGTGGGTCAAAGAATTATATGAGTATCAACTTTCTATATTCAGCCGTTTGGCTACAATTTGTACCGTTCAAATAGACAGATAGAGAGACAAATGAGTGACGTTATAAGGGTTTTTTGGTGGTCATACCTACAAATTCCTAAAAAGCATAGTAAGATATCTGTATTTGTCAGTGAGTCTATAACAGTTGGTGTCATTAATACAAAGCTGTTTGCTGATCATTTGATGACTCTATTGGGGCATTCAAACATGATGTGTGTCACTAACTGGCGTTATGCACCACAGTCTTGGATGTCAGAATTGGAATCTGTCTCATTCCGCTTCTGAATAATCAATTATCAAACAACTAGAATTTTTAATAAACTATTTTCTTGCAATATTTTAAATGAAATATTTATAATAAAGGTTGAAAATGTCATCCATCTTTGGCATTAGAGGTCTGTAACTTTCATCGTTATCTTTTTATTGAAAAATAAAATTAATATACTAAAATAGAATTTATTTATGATTCGATTCAATATAACCACGCTGTATCACTTTCTAAATCACCTTTTTTATCATTAACATTAATCAATTGAATATAAACTGCAAATGATCAATTTTAATCTTCCATTAATAGTTTTCTCCCCCAAAAATTTGTTCTATTTCTCACCATTAAAGTTAAACGTATCGTATATATTTCCAGTATCGATAACCCTAAATCCTAACAGCAAAGATCACGATTTGCGGCACCAATTTAATTAGAGCGAAGTCTGGTTCACTCAGCACTTCCATTCGTTGGCCGCAAAAGCTATTTCACTTGACACACACTTAATGACACAGCTCTCTGTTCTGCTATATTGTGAACTTCGCTTGCCACTTGCCACTTGCCACTCACCACCTCATCGCCTCCAATTTGATGAGATATATTTATAAATTAAATTATCACTTGCTTCTTTAGCAGCTAACACCAATTAAATATATCTTTTAAATCAAATTTAATTTTAAATTTGCCTGATATAGATTTGGTTGCGTTATATAAATATTGTTTTACAACGTGCAATAAATACGGTGAATTTATTTATTTATTTTTTTATTTAAGAACATTTGCCTACACAAAAAATCCAAATAGCAAGTCAAAAATATAGATAAACAAATAACATAATAAAATATACAGGGTGAATTATTTAACGAGCAACATACATGTTTCACATACCGGGTGAATTATTTAAGAAGCAACATACATGTTTCACATATAATGTTAATGAAGTGAGTTATTTCATTTGCAACATAGCTTATGCAAATTATGCCAAATTATGAAAGCAAGCTCATATCCATGGCAACAGATATGCAATGGCGATTAGATATAATAGTTATCTGACATTATAAAGTTTCTAGACGGCTACAAAATAATAAATTAGAAACAATAAATGAATTTTTATTAGTTTGTTTATATTTACATACAAACAAAAATAATAATGTCCTTAATAGCTAAGTCCAAAAAATATATTAAAAAATAATATTTTGTCTTTTCTATGGATACGATAAGCATTTGTTTTATGGCTATGTTGCTTTTGAAATAACTCACTTCATTAACATTATATGTGAAACATGTATGTTGCTCCTTAAAGAATTTACCCGGTATATATAAAACGCATAATAATTTAGGTAAACATAAGAGATTTAGTTAACAAATGCACTGAAAGACGTGTTGAATAAATTTAAGGTATTGTTATTTTTTTTTATTTATTTTTTTTATTTTTTTTATGCCTGAACGGGATTCGAACCCGAGACCTTAGCAACGCAGCGCACATGTGATACCACTACTCTACGCTGGTCGGCATTGTTGTTATTTAAACAATTTAATAATTTAGACCAGTGTTTCTCTACCTTTCCTAACATGTGACCACCTGAAATTATAGAAATATTTCCCCTTCATAATTATCTCCACTTTAGGGAGGGGGGCAAGAAAGGGCAAGATCAATTTTTTTGCTAAAAACGTCGCATATGAAGTGAGATGTGACAGAACGCGTTCTCATGGTGCAAGATGAAACCATTCGTTTGTTTTTGCGACATTTTTGCAGTGCATACCTTACTGCAATCCTTAATTCTTATATACTGGTTTTCTGTTATACACTACAGGGACCGACTGTTGCGCAATTGCTTAGTGTGTGGCTATCTGTGCATAAGGTACCATGTTTACCTCCCGGTTTTTTTTTTTCAAACAATTTTCTAGTCGTTCTTCCTCGGAAAGTGGTGGTCTTGCTTCTAAGATAAATTTGCCCGCGAGAATTTCCTTAAAAAACAAATAAAACTGGTTCAGAATCCACGTTAAAATAGGAGTTAAATACAATATGTGATACATGCAACACGCACTACATTGATGTATATGGGGGGAAGTCACCACTATACTACCAAGTACTGAGTACAAGGACCAGATTGACTTATTCCAAACCCATTTTCGAATTATTTCACTAGTTTACAAAATCTAAAAAAGGTTTTTTTTTCGATTTCACTGGTCTTGGCAACTTTTGGCGTTGACAAAAAGTTTGAATAAAGTACTCTCTTACGTTAAACATGTGATTCAAAAAAGAAAAAATCAACTGTGGCCACCACAGGACCGACCACCATCACACAGTACTTGTATAAAATACATTCTAGCAGCAGAGTAGAAATAACTTGGCCCAATATTTTCTAACAAAGATATTATTTATCATTACCATGGAAACGTTACATATAAGTATGAAAAATAGATACTTTGAAAAAATTTCGAAAATTTCTTTTAAATTAAACTACCATGAGTTGAAAAAGAAACTCCAGAAGGGTTGGCTATGGAAAATAAAAGTAATGTCAACAGCAAGCTTTTACTAAGTAGTTTAACCAAGAAGATACAGGGCCGAAACATTATTATTTCGTAGTACATTATTATAATTTGGATTATTTAAATTTTCATGAAGGATGCCACAAAAATTTTGGACCCAGACGGCGGTAACCCACCGAACGGCCTTGGACAGACATATATATGAATGAGGAGCATTAGCTTAGCTTAGCTTATATTAGCTTTTAGCATTATGATCTTAAGTAAATATATAGATATGGATTTAAAAGTAGAGATGAGGACCATTTTTTTTGCTCTTCACTTGTATTTTACAAGTGAAGACCTTTTTTTTTATCATTACTTGTATTTCAGAAGCGAGGAGCTTTCTTTTATATCTTCACTTTTTTTGTCTACCGCCCCCCCCCCAAAATTCCTGGGTGCGCCACTGATGAGGATATAAGAGTTTCTTGGTTAAACCACCATCTATAAAAGTACTCTCATATGCAAATAATTATCGAACAAAAATATAGTTAAGTTCGAAAACACAAAACCAGTCACTAACTTTGTTGTGAAAGACTAGAACGAGTAGTAAATTACCGTTTACTGTTTGGCAAGAAACTATTAATATTCCTATAGGTACACTAATGAATATAGGTTTATCAACTCTTTCGTAGACTTGAGTTGGAGATTTACAGAGAAAAATCAGGTGTGGCCAGCACAGGACCAACCGCCATCACAAAGTACTTGTATAAAATACATTCTAGCAGCAGAGTAGAAATAACTTGGCCCAATATTTTCTAACAGAGATATTATTTATCATTACCATGGAAACATTACATATAAGTATAAAAAAATAGATACATAGAATTTTTTTTTAAATAATTTTCGTTTTATTAAAAAATCTCTCCAAAGTTGTTAGCTATTGCTTTTATAGCAACTTTTGTTAAATAAATTTTTTCGAAATATTTTTCTGTTATTCGCAAAAATCTTAAAATCGACACGAGTAAACTCATTTTTAGTCAACCGATTTTTACCAAAAGTTGTCAGAAGCTTAAATATGAAGTTTCATAAAAATCCTTTCAGCCGAATTTGCTCTGCACGTGCACACAGACAGACGGACGGACAGACAGACTGACAGACGGACAGACGGACGGACAGACGGACAGACAGACCGACAGACATCATGCTAAAAATAGTCAAAATGTTATGTACGGACCTCAATTCGTGGAGATCTATCGAAATCTCGAAATGTCAAAATCGGTATGATCACAATACGTCCCTTATATATGTTGGCGGTCGGTAAAAAGAGTAAGCAGTGTAAAACAAGGTTCCACGACAACTCGTCTACAGACTTTACGTCTACGACATTTCGTATACAGACATTAGGTATACGGCCTTCTCGTCTACCACGACATTTACTATACCGACTTTACGTCTACTAGCATTACGTCTACCAGGTTAATTCGTCTACTAAAATATATAAATATTTCAATTTGAATATAATGAACTTGTGTAGTTATTTATGTTTATAGTGAGATTATAGTGAGAGTTTTTTAGATATTACTTTAATTTCAATAAATATTGTTGAAGTCAAATATACCCTCAAAATCCATTCAAACTTGCTTATTTAGAAATATTATTCAAGTTTTATTTATAAATAGGGCATTAATTGTCTATGAATATTTTTTGATGTATAAAAACACAAAATTCATATTATTGTTAACTACACAAATTTATTATATTCAAATTGAAATATTTATACAGGCTATTGAATACTCTAGCAAACAGTCAGCACTTCTTTTATTGTAAGAAATAAAGTCGAATACATGTAGTGTTTGAGAAACGGTTATAACCGAACCGCGGTTTTGCAAAAACCGAAACCGCAAAACCGCAAAAAAACGCGGTTTACGGTTTATCCTTAAGGAATTACTCCTTAAGAAAAAAAATACAAAGGTAAGAAGAAAATTTTTCAAATGTGGCAACAAATGTATTAGTCTTGAATAAAGGCTTTATTAGATAATAGCATAATATATGCTACCAACTAGACTTTTCTTTTTTATTAGATATCGAACATAAAGAAATGTATTGGCGCCAGACGCAATGCGCATGGGAAAATGAGTGCGCCAGAGTGCACTATCCACTATTAAAGCAACATCCACTTATGTCGAAAGAACATTTTCATTAAGCGCCAACTTCTGCACCAAATTGCGTTCACGTTTAAACGATAAACATTTAAATAGTTTAGTGTTTTTAAAAGCCATTTATTTAAATTGAAATGAACCTTAAGTTAGTATGCTACGTAGGTTGTAGTGTATAATTATTGTATGGTTTTTTATTAATATTAGTTTTTTTTATTGTACAGTACAATTCGCGACTCAAACTAACGTTTGCGGCGCTGCGTACGACAGTTGATGGCCGACGAGAAGCGTATATGTCAGAAGTTTTTTCTTAATATTTATCTGTTCAAACAATATTTCGGCAAAAAAGCACTGTATTTAAGTCACTATATTTAAAAATACGTCTTAATTCACATAAACTGCAACACAACACTCTACAAATATTATGCAAATATATATATTCTGTTTAATTTACCAAGCCGCCACCAGATGTATTACTGTTATTTGGAGTCGCCAATAGTGTATTTCAACACATAATAAAAATGTATTGATTTATTTTAGAGTATCTATAGTAGAAAAATATAAAACTTGAAAAACCGAAACCGAAACCGCGGTTTTTGATTTTTAAAAACCGAAAACCGCGGTTTTCTAAAAATTCGGTTTTCCCGATACTCTAAATACATGTAATCTACTTTTTTTATTAAAAGTTATATAGAAAAGCACATTTTGAATGGGTTTGTTTAATTGACTCTGTATAAATACACATTTTTGTTTATAAAGCAAACATATACATATTTTTAAATATTGGTTTGTTGCATTCAAAAATTAATATATATTTTTTTTTGTAGTTATTTACATATGTAATTGTAAATTGTATACATTTAATTTTATTCGTATTATAACTGAATTTGACGCACCGTATCATTTTTTTACTAATACCCCTAAAATATATTTTTTATAAATTGCTTAGAATAAAATAAAATAAAATTTTATTTTAGTAGACAAATTAACTTGGAAATCGTAATGTCAGTAGACGTAAAGTCGGTGTACTAAATGTCGTGGTAGACGAACAATCTGTATACGAATTGTCGTGGTAGACGAGAAGTCGGTATACCTAATGTCTGTATACGAAATGTCGTAGACGTAAAGTCTGTAGACGAGTTGTCGTGACCCCGTAAAATATAATAATATCTGTTTATTATTGTCATTTTTGCAAATTTGTCCTGTTTAAATCAATTATCAGGAGAATCAGAATATGTATTGATGAAAGCATTGGGCACATATCCCATGTTGTTTTGTTTATAACTTTATTATTTTATTTATTTGAGGTTGTTTGTTTAAGTGTTTGTGTCCATTTCTACTTGCTGTTTTAAAATGGTAAATAAATAAACAACATTTATTTACAAGAAAAACTATTTAATGCAAAATTTAAATTTTGCCAATAGCTCTGTAACGTCAAAGGTTATGTGTGTAGTTCTAACCTTCCAAATTTATTCAAAGATATACGAGATTAATTCTTGGCCTACTTCGACGAATTTTTACAACCACACGTTACTTTCAAAAACAAATATTGATAAAAATTCCAAGCGTACTATTACGGTTTACATCAATGTACATTGCCCTTTTTTATGTTTTGAAACCAACCCATTTAGAGAATATGTGGGGGACAAAACCCCACTGAAAATTAAGATATATATATTTATTATTTCAAAAAATATATTCTGCATATGTATATATTTTTGAAACGATATATACCGGGATGCACAATGAACCCGGGCAGCGGCATAACTGAACCCATGTCCAGAAAATATTGATATATTGTCACGTGGGTGGTTTGATTGAAAGGTAACTCCTGGTTTCAACAATACAGTTTATTAAATATATATCACATTTACAATATTTTACTGTTGTCAATGTAATTATATGAATCTCTCCATGGAGTTGGGGAACTCCTCGGTCCACCCCGTATTGGCCAGGATCGGCTTGGACCTATCTCCGAGGCGGAAGTTACACATCAGGGAGTCTAGGAGCCTGGAGAAGCCTTCTCCTATTCACATGGTACTGCTTGCTTGGCTCACCAGCTGTACGAGTATCTGGCGTCGGTGTTTCGATCGTCACCGTGTGGACTGGTACATGTAGAGGAGTTGGCTAGGTTCCTTTGCCCCGATACCGTGCGACGTCCATCCATTTTTACTGGTGGTTGACCTAGTTCCAATATTCATTCATCAAGACCAATATTTCCTTATTACGAAAATGCGATGTATGCATTTCATAATCAGGTAACATATGCTAGACGCTGACAAATAGTTTTTTAATCAAACAGCTGAGCGTCACAAAGTCTAGATGGCGCAATCCTGACGTAGGATTACCTTTGTGACAATATTTATCACTTTGAAGAGAGAGAGAGAGAGAGAGAGAGAGAGAGAGAGAGAGAGAGAGAGAGAGAGAGAGCGAGAGAGAGCAATGTTAGGTGAAGCGGAATAAGTGCAACAAACGCGGAAAATTATATTTGATATTTACTTGATAATATGCCGTTTTTATTGCACTTATTGCGCATCACCTAACATTTTCATAATAAAATAAAATATATGCGTTATTGAATTTATTTTTAAAAATATTATTCAGCTTTAAAATATTTCACTTACATTTTTGAAGATACTGTAAACAGAGTGTTTTGTTATTATATTATTCTGTGTTTGTGTTATTCTGCTTGTGAGTTATATTTTAATATTTTGAAGATAAGTTTTTTGTCATCTTTATACTTAATTAGACTGAAAAGTTTTTCTTTTTTGAATCAAAATCCTTCTTAAATTTATATTTTACTTTTTAAAAGTTTTCTTAAAGAGCAGCATAATTTTTATTTCTATTTTATTTAACTACCATGAGTTGAAAAAGAAATTACATAAGGGTTGGCTATGGAAAATAAAAGTAATGTCAACAGCAAGCTTTTAATAAGTGGTTTAATCAAGAAAATACAGGGCCGAAACATTATTATCTCGTAATACATTATTCTACTTTTGGATTTTTTAAAATTTCAAGGGCGGCACAAAAATTTTGGACCCAGACAGCAATAACCCATGGAACGGCCCTGGACAGACATATATATGAATGAGGATATAAGAGTTTCTTGGTTAAACCACCAAACCCTAAAAGGAATTTCGAGATCTCTTTAGATAAGTACCCTCATATACAAATCAGTATCGAACAAAAGCATAGTTAAGTTCGAAAACACAAAACCAGTCACTAATTTTGTTGTGAAAGACCAGAACGAGTAATAAATTACTGTTTACTGTTTGGCAAGAAACTATTAATATTCCTATAGGTACACTAATGAATATAGGTAGGTTTACCAACTCTTTCGTAGACTTGAGCTGGAGATTTACAGAGGGGAACGTAGGAAGTTAAAAAATATTTTAAAAATTATTTATTTATTAATAAAAAATGAAAATATCTATATATATATGTTACGGCCAAAGCCCAAAGTTCGGCCAGTTCCCGAAGTGGCTGGCCATCTCGCACTTTGACCGAAGTTTGTGGCCAATGTCCGATGTACTGTGTATATGCTACTTTGGCCGGCCACTTCGCGAAATGCCGGGAAATCCCTGGCCAATATTCGATGTGCTGATGCAACACTGTCCGGTAGAGATGTAAGACTGCACGTGGTAGCAAGCGTTACGCTCACATAGCGATTTCATTGTAAGTACTGTAATTCGTCGTGTTTGTATAGTATTCTATATGCATGCTTTTCAGTTCAAAGGTTAAGAATACTTTTTTCATAAGTTCACGGTAAATGAGTTTGTTCGGGACTCTCCGACGCACAGTGGGGCAAGATCGCAAAAAACCTGGCAGAAAGTCGAAAAATGAAAATGGGCGTAACGTTAAATTTTTTGGGGGTAATGTATACTAGAGACTCTGGACCAACTTATCCGCCCATTTTGGCCAGCTCAAAACTGCCCTTTAGCCCCTTACAGCCCTTAATTAAAGCCACTCTTTAGCGTACACTACACGTCTCTTGCGCGAGTTATTTTTATTCCTGTGTTTCTGGTGTGTTTAAGCCGTAGTTTTTAAAAAATTCGAAAATTTTTTCATGGATCCTTCAACTTCAGGTTTGTAGCTAACTTTTAGTAATAATAAAATAATATTTAAGTGCATGCAATATATATAAATAGGCTTCTGAAAAATGGCCAGAAATATTTTGCATTTATATGTAATTTTGTGAAACAATGGACTTTATGTTTATGTTCCAAACCCGTCCCAGCTTCGATTTTTGGTTTTTTGTAATGGCTAATGATTACAGATTATAAGTCTGTTTTTTTTGTACCCGTTTTTGCCCATGCCGTAGATATTTATAAAAGTCTTTGTTTTATTTGAGATATTTTTTATAGGACAATACATTTTTATGGTTTTTATATTTTTGCAATATTTCCTCAAAGCATGTACATTGAAATATATGTTTTCATAGTTGCGATAAGTTTTAAATATGTGTTATGACCTTTTCTGTGTGTTATGTTTTATTATCAATAATTTATTTATTTAATAATGTTATTTATTTTATCAATAATAATTTCTTTGATTATTTAATATAATAAATTATAATTGTTATGCCGGGCTTATAAGGCTTGTAACGTTTAATAGTTATTGTTTATGGTTTATGTTTAAAGTATTTATTAGAATTAGAATTATGGTTTAGCGTTTAACAAACTCAACTTCTTTAATTTTATCATTCTGCACATGACAGACTAACGTCAAATATTTCAATTAACAGTACGGCATTCTTCGCTATTTAATTCATTTATGACATTCACATTAGTATCTCCTAATCATATATTTTGTTACAATGCACACAAAAACATAACAAATACAATTAAAAATGCGCATGATAATAGAAATATAGGTTAGGTTTTTAATTCGTTAATTTTGTTTAATCTTAAAATTTTCTATGAGCTTATGTTTAAGCCACTTATCATTAAACGTTAAATGATAAACCATAAACGTTAAAAGTGTTATAAACCAGGTATAATATTTTGACTTACTTTCTTAATGCGCGCAGAAACCGCAATACGGACGATTTATATCTGTAGGTACTACTTATCTACGTACTACTCTCTTTTTCTACCCCTTTAATCTTCTTGTAAGCCTATTGGGAGGCCAAATCAAGAAGTGGCAAGCTCGAGGAAGTGACAAAGAAATTGTTGCAAACAATAAAGCTCGAATTCAAAAAGAATTTAGAGAACGTGTAGTTTGATTGTTGATAAACCGAAACCAGGATTCGGTAATACGAATGATGGCAACACAGCAAGACGCTTCTTTGCGAGCGCAGAAATTTCGGCTGATATAACAAAAATAGATATAGTTTTGATAAAAAAAAATGCATATAATTATGATAGCAGTGGCATGTGGACATGAAATTGATATTACAAAATGTAGAGTATTCGCTCATAACACGGCAATACATAGTTGAAAAGTATCCATGGTACAATATGCCCCCTACATTGCATAAATACTTTATACACGGGCCTGAAATTATATCGTCTGCATTGTTACCAATAGGGCAATTGACAGAGGAAGCACAGGAAGTTCGCAATAAAGACTTCAAGAAGTATAGAGAGAATTACGCTAGAAAATGTAGCCGAGAGAAAACAAATGCTGATATTTTTAACTTCTTTTTATTGAGTTCTGACCCCGTTATCTCTAGTAAACGAACATTACCTAAAATAAATCTACAAAACCTTCCAAAAGAAGCATTATATTTATTAAAACCTCCAGACGTACATGTCATTAGTCATCGGGATAACAGTGATGATGATGATGATACCAGTGACAATGCCGATGAAAATGATTATATATTTTCAAATTCCGAAGATGAATATGAATTTTGAAGCAGTTATTTTATTTATTATAATTTTTATACTAATTTGTAAGACATTATATAATAATTATATTAGTAAATAAACATTAAAAAATCTGTCAATGCATTTTGCTTAAGTCTACCAAGTGCCCTTAAAACAAATATCTAACTTAGAAATCCAGTCCTACAATACCTGAATTGATGCCAGTTTTGTAGCTCTCCTGTCCCACTGTGCGACGTCCTGTGCTGAACATAATGAATTATTTACTATAATAAACTAATTTGACTGATTCTGATAATTTAGTATAATTAATATTCAATATAATGTGATTATGATTATACAAACACCCAAAATCTGTTCCAGACTTTTTTCTTCCGACTTTGGCCGATCACCCCACGCCATTTCGCAAACTGGCTGGCAAAATCACAAAATCAAGAAAATATCGGACATTGGCCGGTCAATGTGTGCCGATATTGGCCAATTCCCGAATCGGCCGGCCACTTCCCACTTAGGCCGATTTCAGGCTTTGTCCGTAACATTTACATGTATGAGAGATATTTATTTCATAAACCATACTTAATTTAATAAATATCCTGTTGATATAACCATATCTTAGTAAGAAAAAGTGATTTTTAATCACTTTTTAATCACTGGCATTAATTTTTCCGGCCAGTTCTTCAAGGGCTAATTGAATTATTAAAAACAAAAACATTTATAAAGTTGGAGCACGGAGAAATTATTGAGAAACTAGAGATCTTGACCCAAAAATACATAGCATATAAACCTAAATAAAAGCTCTCCTACCCAATTTTTTTTACCGACCGCCAACATATATAAGGGAGGTATCGTGATCATACCGATTTTGACATTTCGATGGATCTCCACGAATTGTCCCTACATAACGTTTTGACTATTTTTAGCATGATGTCTGCCGGTCTGTCTGTCTGTCCGTCCGTCCGTCCGTCCGTTTGTCTGTTGATCTGTCTGTCTGTCTGTCTGTCTGTCTGTCTGTCTGTCTGTCTGTCTGTGTACACGTGCAGAGCAAATTCGGCTATAAGGATTTTTATTAAACTGCATATTTAAGCTTTTGACATCATTGTCACGAGTTGATCAACTTTTGGTAAAAATCGGTTTACTAGAAATGGGAGTTTACTCGTGTCGATTTTAAGATTTTTGCGAATATTTAGCAACAGAAAAATATTTCGAAAAAAATTATTTAACAAAAGTTGCTATATATGCAATAACTAATAACTTTTCTTTGAGACAATCATTTTCGTTTTTTCATACTTATATGTAACGTTTCCATGGTCATGATAAATAATATCTCTGGGTCATTCCATATCAAGTGGTCTAGTGGTCCCTGCTCGACCATCACGGATCTTGATGAAATTTTGTATGGACATTCACACATGTCCTCAACGAACATTGGTAAAGTTTTACGTTCATCCATGCAATACTTGCTGAGATTTAGTAATTTGTTTGACCCCATACCGCAGCTTTCTATGGTATGACTCCGAAATTTCGGCAACTTTGAGACACAGTATCTCTGGCAATATTTTGTTGAGAGAAACAAAACTTTGCCAACTTATACAACTTTTTGCGCTCTATTAAACAAAATAATAAACAAATCTTCATGAGCGATTCCCGTGAAGAAAATTTGGATCAAACTTGGCCTAAAAAATTTGCAACTCGAAAAAATTTTAAAGTTTGACTTTTTATACCTCTGAAAGTAAAGATACGATAAACGTGAAATTTTGCACATAATAACTTATCAATACAAGGTTAACGAATATAAAATTTCACACTCCTAATATTTTTCATTAGTTCAGGAATTGAGTGTAAAGTTGATGATTTTTGTGAAAATGCTAAAAACAGGGTATATTTAGCCCACTTTTACAAAAATATACCTTCTGGAAACTGTTTTAAATTATTTTCATTAGAAAGAGCATGTTTTAATCCCCCTAAAAAAGTAGGATTGGTTTTTCATCCCTGGTATATAAGGCCTTAGATATAGGGACAAAGTTGAGAACGTTTCTATCACATGCTGCTATCGCAATATCGCATGCATTCCATTATTTTTCATCTTGTTTGTTTTATACAGGCATTATAAGTACCTAAATTGCGTTGATCCATGGTGACATTGTCACTACAAGTTCAGAAACTTGAACCAGTAACCCCATCGCCATAGGGTTCACGCCCGATAGCCGTGCAATACCAGCCACGGGTGGGTTTCTTGGTTGAGGATCCTAAGCCTCTAGTTTGGTTTCTTCGTTAAGGTTCCAAAGCATTGTGTGGGTATCTGTCCGGTTCCCAAGCCAATGATTGGGCAGCTTATTCTAGGTTCCTAAGCCTGAAGTGGGTATCTTACATGGTTCCCAAGCCGAAGTCCATGATGTTTGTATGAATTGCCAAATACCAACTATTGCATATTTATTATTGAATTTAGTAGCCACTTTCTGCAGTGTCACTTCTTGGAATTGATACTGTCGGCCTGGTGACATAACTGATGGTGCTGGAAGGCCACAAATAAGGTGTTGGGCTGGAACCCAACAAATATCTTTGAGTGTAAAGTTGATGATTTTTGTGAAAATGCTAAAAACAGGGTATATTTAGCCCACTTTTACAAAAATATACCTTCTGGAAACTGTTTTAAATTATTTTAATTAGAAAGAGCATGTTTTAAACCCCCTAAAAAAGTAGGATTTGTTTTTCATCCCTGATATATAAGGCCTTAGAAATAGGGACAAAGTTGAGGAAATTGCTATCGAAATGTCATATACTGCATTTTTTTACATTGTGTCACTTTCCTTTCATTCCTGCTGAAGTTTAAAGTGTACAATTAATTTTTGTACGCTATATGAATCTGTTAGTCTGCTAGCGGTGGTTCTACACGGATGACATTTTTTAAATATTTTGTTAGTGCTGTCACGCGTCAGCATGTTTTGGGTATAGAATTCTGTACTTTTAGCAGCGGTGGTCGGTGACCAAACGTCTCGAATTGGCCGGGAAAGTCCCGAATTGACCGGCCTCCAGCGACCAGTAACCGATCAAATACTGACGCCAATAGATCTGTTCAACTTTAGTGACCAAAACATTAATGGAATTAAATATATATATGTTCCGACTGAAGAAATTCAAGAAAACAGGATGCTGCAAGAAGAAATATGGAAAGCTAGCACCACAATAGCTGGCACAAGAGATCATCACCAGTTTGTGCCAGTTGATTTGAATTCGATTTCTGTCAGCAAAGTTTTAAATGACACAGTTAACTTTGTGGCCAAACTTTCCAATTCTGTCGATCCTAATTTAAAATTAGCCGAACTATTTCCCGGTTGTTATGTTGCCTGCATTTATGACAATAAGTGGTGGGTAGGCAATGTTGTAAAAATTTCTCTGGAACAAAATGATGCTTTGGTAAAATTTATGCATCTGCGAGGCCCGGCTCATTCATTTTATTGGCCCGAAAGAAAAGATATTTGTTGGGTTCCAGCACAACACTTTATTTTTGGCCTTCCAGCACCATCAGTTATGTCACCAGGCCGACAGTATCAATTCCAAGAAGTGACACTGTAGAAAGTGGCTACTAAATTCAATAATAAATAAGCAATAGTTGGAATTGGGCAATTCATACAAACATCATGGACTTCGGCTTGGGAACCATGTAAGATACCCACTTCAGGCTTTGGAACCTAGAATAAGCTGCCCAATCATTGGCTTGGGAACCGGACAGATACCCACACAAGGCTTTGGAACCTTAACGAAGAAACCAAACAAGAGGCTTAGTATCCTCAACCAAGAAACCCACCCGTGGCTGGTATTGCACGGCTATCGGGCGTGAACCCTATGGCGATGGGGTTACTGGTTCAAGTTTCTGAACTGGTAGTGGCAATGGCACCATGGATCAATGCAATTTAGGTACTTATAATGCCTGTATAAAACAAACAAGATGAAAAATAATGGAATGCATGCGATATTGCGATAGCAGCATGTGATAGAAACGTTCTCAACTTTGTCCCTATTTCTAAGGCCTTATATACCAGGGATGAAAAACCAATTCTACTTTTTTAGGGGGATTAAAACATGCTCTTTCTAATGAAAATAATTTAAAACAGTTTCCAGAAGGTATATTTTTGTAAAAGTGGGCTAAATATACCCTGTTTTTAGCATTTTCACAAAAATCATCAACTTTACACTCAATTCCTGAACTAATGAAAAATATTAGGAGTGTGAAATTTTATATTCGTTAACCTTGTATTGATAAGTTATTATGTGCAAAATTTCACGTTTATCGTACCTTTACTTTCAGAGGTATAAAAAGCCAAACTTTAAAATTTTTTCGAGTTGCAAATTTTTTAGGCCAAGTTTGATCCAAATTTTCTTCACGGGAATCGCTCATGAAGATTTGTTTATTATTTTGTTTAATAGAGCGCAAAAAGTTGTATAAGTTGGCAAAGTTTTGTTTCTCTCAACAAAATATTGGCAGAGATACTGTGTCTCAAAGTTGCCGAAATCTCGGAGTCATACCATAGAAGGCTGCGGTATGGGGTCAAACAAATTACTAAATCTCAGCAAGTATTGCATGGATGAATGTAAAACTTTACCAATGTTTGTTGGGGACATGTGTGAATGTCCATACAAAATTTCATCGAAATCCGTGATGGTCGAGCAGGGCACTTCTCTGAAATCAGACCACTTGACATGGAATGACCCCTCTGTTAGAAAATATTAGGTCAAGTTATTTCTACTCTGCTGCTAGAATGTATTTGATACAAGTACTTTGTGATGGCGGTCGGTCCAGTGGTGGCCACAGCTGATTTTTTTCTTCTGTTCTCTTCGGCGTAATTTTCGCAACTTTATGGCACTATATTATGTATAATATGATTTTCACAAAAATACATGGCTTGATATCGATGTCATAAACCTCATTATACCTTCAGCCTGTATGTACATTTTGTTACTATATTACAAATGAACTACTGCATCGACATCAAAATAATGAAACCATAATTATAGAACATCAAAACGAAAATAATAATAGGCTATTACGAAACTATGTACACAGCATTTGCATCGTTGCGCAAATAATATTTTTACTAGCTGAATTGCCGCGTTAAATATATGCCTAAAACAATAGCATACCATTAACAAAATGAGATATTTTCGTCCCATTGTTTCCAAATTGAAATCCATTTTTAATTTTTTTAATATTCCTTGTCACTAGTTCGTGTAATTAAATTATGTCAATCTAACAACTGTTCGCACCACGCTCAGCGTAAATTAATGTAAATAAACGAGGATATTGATGGTGACCTACTATTTAAGCTGCGTTTAGATTATGCTTGTTTTCATACAACGGCGGAAACAATAAGTACATTGTCATGAAGGCCAGCAGCGTCCCTAGCTTATATCTAGGGGGCCACGAAAAAAATTGGGAGGCCACGGAAATGTCTATGTAGGCTGCGGAAATTTTCGAATGAGCTACGAAAATCAATTCTGCAATATTTTACTCAAATATTAAAATGATCGTAACGTTAAAATAATTTCGTTCTTTGTAGAACTTATATCGAACTTAAATCTAAAATTAAATTGTAAAATTTTTTCATATGCTGATGATACGGCGTTATATTATGAATCAGACTCCTGGCTGGATCGAAAAGAATTGGCATTAAAAGATCTAAAATATATTAAATATTGGTTAGATAACAACAAATTGGCTTTAAACTCAAGTAAATCCCATTATACGAGGTCTGTTCAGAAAGTATCGCGAATTTTGAATTTCCGCGGGTTACGTATATTCGATTTTCGATTTTTTTGTGGCGTTATGCTGGTACTCATGTCTCTCACTTATGCCGACAAGTTCGGCCATTTTTTCCGTGTTTTGGCTCGTCTTCGATTTTTGCCTATACCAAAAAATGAATCAAAGAATCTGTATCAAATTTCGTGTGAAAAACAAAATTAAGTGCGCGGACGAATTCCGAATGTTGACTGTGGCATATGATGAAGCTACCTTGGACCGAAGCAACGATTATCGGTGGCACAAAATGTTCTCAGAGGGCCGAGAAGATGTGAACGACGAAGAGCGTGCCGGACGCCCGAGCACGTCAACAACAGACGAAAACATTGATGAAGTGAAGATAATAGTATTGGCCAATCATCGAATCACCGTTAGAGAATTTGCTGAGGACCTGAACATATAGATTGACTCGTGCCATTCGATTTTTACCAATGATTTGGGCATGAGACGGGTCGCCGCGAAATTCGTACCAAAATGGCTCAATTTAGACCAAAAACAAGACACTAATAATGCCGCAGCCACCGTATTCCCCAGATCTGGACCCTTGCGACTTTTTCTTGTTCCCGAAACTGAAGATGCCCATGAAAGGACGACGCTACGCTACGAGTGAGGAGATAAAGACGGCAACGAAGGAGGAGCTGAACAAGATCACAAAAAATGATTTTTTCAAGTGCTTCGAGGATTGGAAAAAACTTTGGCACAAGTGTATAATATCTGATGGGGATTACTTTGAAGGGGACAAAATAGATATTCATGAATAAATAAATAATTATTGAAAAAACACAAAATTCGCGATACTTTTTTAACAGACCTTAACACAACTTTTGATACATTACCAATACACGATTTTACATGTTACAATGATGACAGTGATCAATGTCTTTGTGATAATAAAATTAAAAGAATTCATAAGACAATATACTTAGGGGTTATTTTTGATGAAAACATGAGATGGAACTTTCATATAGATGCTGTTAGTAGTATCAGAAAAACATTATTTAAATTATTATTTAAATAATAATTTATTTAAATTATTAAGAAATATATTTCCATTGCAGTATCTAAAAACATTTAATTTCGAATTGGTTCAGTTCATAGTTCAGTACGGTATTTTAAGTTAGGGGGAGCAGTGGAATTGCACTTGAACAAACTTAATGTAATCGAAAAAAAAAAAAATTAAAAACTATTGCATTCAAACCAATAAAAATATGCACAGTAAGCCAGTTTTATCTAACAGCCAAACCAAATATATAACAATTAATCCTGAAATAGTTCAAGTCACAGAACACATATACAACTCGAAATAATATTATGAAGCGAGCATTACTTGCTAAGTATAAGAAAAAGAAACTTGATACATATTTTAAATCTGTGACTAGCAATGTATAAAATGCGTTTGATCAATATATAGCATCATCAAATATTACTATTACGGAAACTATAAACAAAAAATTAAAAACTGGGTACTACAATTGCAAAGCAATGATGTTAACTCTATTATAAAAAGAATATAAATTAACTAACAGGCCCGTTGCCAACAACGTTGGCAAACTGATATCGAATAAAAATCAATATAAGCAGGAATCAATTATTAAAATTTGCATGATTCTGCGTATATTAACAAAACAAAAACGTTTCTTGATTATACCTAGAAAATCCTAACAAACTGCTTAATGCGTGTCGTTTAAAAATTAATATCGGGCCGGGTACTGCCCGCGGGCCATGTGCTGGACATCAATGGTATAGCTGTTTCTGATTATACCTAGGAAATCCTAAAAAGCCGCTCAATGCGTGCCGTATAAAAATTAGTATCGGACCGGATACGGCCCGCGGACCATATGCTGGACATAAATGGTATAGTTGTTTCTGATTATACCTAGGAAATTCTAAAAAGCTGATTAATGCGTGTCATTTAAAAATTAATATCGGACCTCAATGGTATAGCTGTTTCTGATTATACCTAGGAAATCCTAAAAAGCCGCTCAATGCGTGTTGTTTAAAAATAAGTATCGGGCCAGACACGGCCCGCGGGCATAACGTTAATTGACACAACATTCTTTAATTAAGCCAAGGTATATACTGACTGAAGAGCTAAGAGCTCTCTAATATTCTCGCTAAGGCTAAACACGAGAGCAAAGCGGCGAAATTAAATAAATGAATTACTGTTAATATGCGCATGCCGTTAATATGCGTGGAGCGTACTGCAGCGAGGTTATATCGTTGTTATAGTCGAGCAAAGCGACGCGTTCAATCAATGTTGATTTCTCTGCTATCATCGTTGCTAAAATAGTTGTTTAAAATGGATATTGAGGCATTTACAAGTAGTTCTCATTTATAAGAGGTATTTATAGTAGATTCCGACTGAAATTTGTCCATTTTTTACCAATTTCTGTCGAATCTTTCCCAAAATATAATCAAACGTTGAAATACTCATGCGAAAATAAGAATGAAACTTTTCTGGATGTTCGCGGAGTTGCATATATAAATGATGAAATTCACCATGTATTTACTACTTTTTTTATTCTACTTTTATTTATTCTGTGAACATTGCACCTTCTAGTGTGTTTTTTTTTTTTTTAGTAAGTACCAAATTTTCTGGGAAGAGTTTTCTATTAGTAAAAAATCCATTATAATTTTGTGCACTTTCTGCTCGATTTTAAACACGTCACTATGTGTAGACACTCTTTTATAAGCGCGACATTCTTTCGCTGTTTTACTCACCGCTTTCATCGCTGCTTTACTCTCTGCTTCACTATGTTCTTAGCCTAAGTAAGCTGCTGTCGGAGAACGTCGCTATGACTGGTGGGGAACGACCGACCACACACCTCAAGCCCCGCTAGCACCTAGGAACTTAGCGTTACGAGGATACACAGAAATTAGGGCTTTTATATATATAATTTTTCATCTTCTAACTTTTTTTTTTTATTCTCATGTTTTTTATTTCGAAATTATAAATATAATAAATAAATAAATAAATATGAAATTTAAAGACTCAAAATAGAAATATTCAATCCATTATAATAAAATTATAAAAGTCGAAGCCATGAACTGAGCTTACGCTCACGTGGTGTACCCATCGCTGATGGGACATGTATTTTATTGATTAATAGCACACCAATTGTATATTTATATCGCAAAGTCGTTCCTGTGGCGTACAATTTCAATATATGCGCTGTTGAATACATCTCGGTGCACCTCATTACAGACATTTTGTTATAAAGAGGTATCGTCTAGATTCAGCTTTATAGAAACAATTTAGTTTTAGTTTGTTATTAGCGGTTTGTTAGAAAAATAAAAGGGCTTAGAATAATAAGTGGTTTTCTGGTCTAATTCAAATCGATATCAACAAATATCCAATCGGTAATGAATTATTTTTGGTAACCACAGAACATTATTCCTGCAATTTGTGTAACATTTGGAATTCGATATAAATGAGTGTTATCGACGTGTTTTCTAATATGTGGTCTACAATAATAAATTAATATAAATGGACTACAATATATTATGTCACGGTGTTTGGAATGATTCAATACATTCTATCTACAATATACATTAGTATCACAATTATCCAATTATACATAATTTTTATAAACACAGGGCAAAATTTCAATTTCAAGTGAAGAACAAAAAAAATAGTCCTCCCTTCTAAATTTTAAGTGAAGAGCAAAAAAAAAGGTCCTCACTTCTAAATTTTAAGTGAAGAGCAAAAAAAAAGGTCCTCACTTCTAAATTTTAAGTGAAGAGCAAAAAAAAGTCCTCACTCCTAAATTATAAGTGAAGAGCAAAAAAAAAGGTCCTCACTTCCCACAGTACGGGGGGGGCTGGACCCCCCCCCTTGTGTGCGCCCCTGACTGTGAGAAATTTTCACTTTGATTGACGACAATTTCATAAATAATATAACAATTTTCAAAGTTATGTGCGTGTGTATGTGTGCATATGTACATATTAAGTTTATAGACTGCGATTTGACTTGGCTTTTGGACTACGGTTTAACATCTACTAACATTCAATATTTATCTACTAGATAAAACTATAAAGAGATGTACATTAAGAATTTAGGTGTGTATTTTGACCAAACACACTATCTTTTAATAAACGTATTGAGAATGTGCATAATGATTCGCTAACATTGTTGGGATTCATAACAAGAAATACCAAAGAATTTAAGAATTTAAAATTCATTAAAATAATGAATTATTCACTTATTAAGTCCCAACTTGAGTATGCTTCCCTGATTTGGAATCCTGCTTGTGATAAAAACATAGAACTACTCGAAAATGTTCAACGAAAATTCTTAAAATACTTGTACTACATACTACACGGGTAGTATTCCTGTCTGGTAATATCTCAATCCTACCAATTAGATACTTTCTCAGTCGAATCTCTACAAAGTTGCAGAAAGAGGCAGTCTTGTGTTCTTGTTTAAATTATCGAACAATTTAATTGATGATTCTGTTCTTTGAGTCAATTGAATCTACACTGTCGATCAGAAGTTGCACGTAGGGTTGCCAACATAGTCATTTTCACCCGGAGACTCCGGGTTTGGCGACCAATCTTCGGGCTCCGGGTTCTCAATAAAATTCATCGGGTTAAGTCATGTACAGTACAAAGTCTGCAACCAACCGCTCGGTAAGCCCCGCTATTAGCTGCGCAGTGGTATGTCGACCGCTTAAGTCGATTTGTCATTCCTCTGCATTGCTGAACGCTGATCGCTGGACCGCTACAGCTTCGCCAATTCTAATTTTCTACAGCAGACAGGTTACAAGCGAAGTATTGCACGCGAAAAGCTGCTCATTTTAGCGTATGAGCTTTCTTCCCAGACAAGCTCCGTCTTGTTCTTGTCAACTTACCAAGTGTTGTTGTTTCATATCGAGCAACAGTCACCTGGCACCTGTTATATATTTAAATTCAAGGCCCATCCCCCAACCATAATTATTTTTCTTCAGGTAAGCATCGACGCAATGTTGGGAACCCTAGTCACACTTAGAAATAAAACATTTTTTGTACACAAAACAAATAAGAATATCTTGCAATCTAGCAATGCACCACTGCATACCATGTGCTTTTTATATAATGTACATCAAGACAATTTGGATGTCTTTTCAGGCAACTTTAATTCATACTGCCTGTCTATAAACAGTCTACAATGACTTGTATACTGTTTAAAGACAGTTCTGATCTGCTGGCCTTTGCTCTGATTTTCAATGATCGTTTTTATTGTTGTTGTTTATTTGCTGTTTGTTTGTATTATTTTAGTTTTCTTCTGTATTTCTATGTATGCATGTAGTTCAACCTGTAAATTGGCATAGACCGGTTGGTTGAGGAGTATTAAATAAATAAATAAATAAATAAATAAATAAATAAATAAATAAATAAATAAATGAATGAATGAATGAATGAATGAATGAATGAATGAATGAATGAATGAATGAATGAATGAATGAATGAATGAATGAATGAATGAATGAATGAATGAATGAATGAATGAATGAATGAATGAATGAATGAATGAATGAATGAATGAATGAATGAATGAATGAATGAATGAATGAATGAATGAATGAATGAATGAATGAATGAATGAATGAATGAATGAATGAATGAATGAAGAATGAATGAATGATTGAATGAATGAATGAATGAATGAATGAATGAATGAATGAATGAATGAATGAATGAATGAATGAATGAATGAATGAATGAATGAATGAATGAATGAATGAATGAATGAATGAATGAATGAATGAATAAATAAATAAATAAATAAATAAATAAATAAATAAATAAATAAATAAAGAAATAAACAGTTGGGCAACCAAATGGGCCACCCGACACATACAGTACCCAGGAACTGATTAATTTGTTAAGAGCGAAAGGCTTAATGGTTAAAAATCTTAAGAAACCACTTCTAATTGCTTTATTGAACAATTTGGACCATGGAAACATCATTTGCCACCCAGTTATGGACATTGCCGACATTGAAGATGATATAATTACCCTGCACGAACGCATAAAAGAATTAGAAGCAGACCTGCACGACAAAACGGTCTATCTACAAAGAACCAAAGAAAATTTTGATTCTTTTCAAGCTATGGCAACTGACGCAGAAGAGGCTCTCATTATAAAAATTGAGGATCAAATCAAGTTTATTGGCGAGTTAAGGACCAAAATACACAATACCTCGATAGCGAACTGCGTAAATTGTATCGCCAATAAAGAAAAAGTTGTTGAACTCAATAACACCTTATAAATAAGTACTAATGAGAAGACCAAACAGCTTTCAGAGATAAAAAGACTTAAAACCATAATGAGTACTAATAAAAGAACCTCAAAAAGTAAGACATCATCATCTTCATCTTCACAAAATATAGAAAATCAATCATCTGAACTCTCTACGAACAAACGTAAAATCTTAGTGGTCGCAGATAGTCAAGGCCGACACTGTGGTTCTATTCTGCATGACCTGTTTGATAAAAATATATTTACTTCGTTTTGTCAACCTCTTCCTAACGCCCGCTTCGAAGAAATCGTCAATTCCGCCTACAAACTAAGTCGTGATTACAACAAAAACGACTATGTAATCTTACTCGCAGGTTCAAACGACGCACTTCAGAAGAACTCCATTTCTACAGAATTGTTAACTGATCTTCAGAGTAAAATGGATCATACAAATCTGAAACTTATAACAACACCGTTTTAGAACAACACTCACTAGTAGTTCAAAACAACTTCCACATGTATTCGGTATTCTAAAATTCAACAGTCGTAATAAATTCCTGCTCCATACTTTTTTTTTTATCTTTTATTTAAAACAAAACAGAGACACATCCACTGCTAAGGTGATTAGTGCCCGTACATTATTAATTTACATTATGTTTTGTGTTTATATTATTACAATACAGAATATAGATTTGTGTCTAATAAAAATCCGTGAAGATTTGCCAGGTTTTCCGCCTTGTCACTGACAGCTTCTTGTAAGTTGTCAGGTATATGGGGTGCCGTTGTCGTATCGTCTCGTATTTTGTACAGTCTAATATAATATGTTCGATTGTCTATCTTGTGTTACACTCATCACAAGTTGGTGGGTCTTTTCTTTCAAGTCTGTATTGGCCTGTCAGTCTGGAATGTCGGATTCTTATTGTAGTCGTTGCTATTTGCTGTCTTCTTGTCCCTTCGAATTTCCATTTTTTTGTGTCTTCTTTTATCCGCCGTAGTTTGTTCTCCCTTAGTTCTTGCCATTTTCGTTCTTCTTTTAGTATTAGTCTTTTACCAATTTCATTTGTAAGGTCAGTTGCTTCAATATTTAGGTTCAAGGGTGGTTCCTTTTGGGTGGCTTCTTTAGCAGCAATATCGGCTTTCTCATTGCCTTGAATACCGATGTGTGAAGGAATCCAACTAAGGTGTACTTCTATACCACGGGTTTTAAGTTTATGTAGTTTTTCTTGCAGTGATTGTACTAATACATTTTTTGAATAAAGCTGTTCAATGGTTGTCAGTACACTCAAAGAATCCGTGAATATAGCAAATTTTGTTTGCCTCTATTCAAGAAGGGTGATGTTGATGATGTCAACAATTACCGACCCATTATCCATTTTGCCAGTGTTTTCTAGGATTTTTGAAAAGGTGCTATACAATCAAATTGTGCAATGTTTTACCTTCAATAATTTATTCTATAACCAAACAGTCAGTATGGTTTTCGGAGTAACAGGAGTACCATAGATGCAGTTATGGATTTTGTCACGTATGTCTCGGATGCGTTGGAATCTGGAAAATACTGCCTCAGTATTTTTATTGATTTAAGCAAGGCTTTCGACTGTATATCTCACGATATTTTGCTAAGCAAACTATCTTTTTATGGTTTCGACGACATGAGCCGTACCTTTCTTAAATCATATTTATCAAACCGAAAACAGCTTACCCAATTTAACAGTATGCTTCCCAATATCTTCCTTTGCATTTTGGAGTGCCTCCAGGTTCAGTTCTGGGACCGCTACTGTTCCTAATATTTGTAAACGACTTGCCTCTCTCTACAAACGCCAAAACAATTCTCTACGCTGACGATACAACTTTATTAGATTGTAAACGTGATTTATGGTACATTCTCTTGTTACGGATAATTTCTCTCTGGTGAACAGTGTAAACTCTTGGTTTGCCTGTAATAATCTAAGTCTAAATAAAGAAAAAACTCAGTTTCTACTGCTGAGCACCAGGAGACATAATATTGCCAATCCCCCCACCATAAAATTTATTGGTATCCATGTTAATCCTCATCTTCGTTCGGATCAACACGTAGATATAATAAGCTGTAAACTACACTCAACTGTGTATCCAATAAGGAATATAAAGCATGAAGTCAGCTCAGATGTTGTTTTAAAAGCCTATTTTTCCCTCTTACAGTTCCACCTAACCTATGGGTTAATAATCTGGGAACATTCACCTGCAGCAAACAGAATTTTTGCATTACAACGAAAAGTTGTAAGAATAATTGACGGTGCTCCTTTCAGAGCGGATTGTCGAGAACTTTTTATGAAACTCAAAATAATGACTTCATTATTTATTATTTATACGCAAAATTTTAACGAATTACAGTACATTTGGTGAGACACATGATAACAACACTCGCAGTAAAAATAATATCCGCGGTAAATTTTTGTGTCTAAATAAATCAAGAAATTGCTCAAATTATTTTGCTGTTAAATTATATAATCTCTTGCCTGATGGAATCTGTACACTACCACTAGACAAATTCAAATTTAAACTTAAGAACGTACTAACAAATAATCCAATCTGTGTCATTGATGAGTTTGAAAATGTCATTTATAAATTTTGTAAATATTATATTATTGATATTATATTTGACTGACTAAAAACATTTTTGTAATTGTAATTTGCTCAATAAATATTATTATTATTATTATTATTATTATTATTATTATTATTATTACAAAAGTCTCTAAAATGTGAAAACCTCACTTTATTACATTATTTCCTTGGTAATGTTTTTATACTTTTTTCCACATCCATTTTTTTTTGAATACTAGCTTCGCAATTCGCTATGTAGTTTAAGCCTATATGGCAAACTAAAGATTCTACCGCCGAACAGATGTGTTTAGTACAATACATGTTTTTAACCATATTCATCGAATAACAGAATACGCGGTATAAAATAACCTTTTTAATCTGTGTTGTACATAGTAGTATCAAATGCTAATTAGTCATTTATTTAATTTAGTTTTTTTTATTATATTGTTTATTAACATTAATTAAATGTATTAATTAGTTAATAAATTGTAAACTTTTAATGCAAACAATTGCATTTTATAGTTAATTAAATTTATATTGATCAAAATCTAGGTATTACTAAATAACAGATTCATATGTTATCTGTGATTTTTAATTTTCATGTGGATCAAAGCCCATCAGGGCATAGCTAACAGCAATGACGAAACGGACAAACTAGCCAAAAAGGCCTGCACTCTTCAGCTGACCAGTCCAAAAAATCATAAAATACCTAAAAGAGACCTATGCAATTTTATACAGAAGAACATAAACACAGAATGGGAAAATGAATGGAAAACAGTATCTAATTATAAAGGAAGATTTTATGCCGCCATAGATAGAACACTACCAAAGAAACCATGGTTCCAACATGTAGCCATACAGCGCAGCTCCAATATTACCCTCTGCAGATTAACAACAGGAGACGCCAAATACCCAGAACACCTACACAAGATTGGTATCACTCAGTCGCCACTCTGCACCTGTGACAATAGAACCGTAGGAAACCTAAACCACATTTATATTCAGTGTACCTCACATACAAACAATAGGTTACGATTCATCCAACAAATTACCAAGCAACTAAAGAAAGAACCTGTAGACATAAAGGATATTTTAAGGAGCCCAAATACGTACAAATACATAATGATCTATATCAATGATTCCGAAATAGAAATTGAAGTTTACTTTTTGTTGTAATAATCAAAGTTTTGTACAGGCTAAGGCCACATAAATAAATAAATTAAAAAACAAAAAAATTAATATATAATAAGGGTGTTTCTTCTTAAATCGTCATTCAGGTAGGAAAAAATAAGTTAATTTAACTCATTTGGAACGTTTCGCATTTATTGCAGATAATGCATTTTCAGCCTGTGATATGCAGTTATCAGCAACGTCTGATATAATGAACAGATATGTTAAGTACGGTGGTCGTGTTTAGTAAAAATATAGAATAAAAATAAAAATATATAATATTTTATCAAATTTTTGTAAAAAAAACTGTAAATTGACGTTTCCGCGTCGGTAGTTTAAAATCAAAATGATGTTGATTTAAAATCAAAATGATTTTGATGTTTTTTGAAACCAGCTGAATATATCGGAAACTAAGGTTTTGAACAAACTTCCAGGTAATATTAGAAACTTAAACAATTTAAAAATCAAATAAAAGAAAATCTCATACCGAAGGCCTAGCAAAGGCTTAGCGAAGACGATATTTTATTTTTTGAGAGGGGATTCATCGGTTGCCCGCCAAAATGAACCTTTTAAGATGCCACGCAAACTGGGTGCGTTTAGTTGGTGGCTGGTTAGAAGTACTACTTATGGAATTGATGCACAAGAAAAGGACAATTTTGATTGTTAAGTAAACATGGAATGACATTTGCCTGGAGCTTGTTGTATGATCGTAGAACATCCTACACTCTAGTGGCCTGTGGAAATGAACGTATTTAACCTAAATAAATGGACAATCTAAATAATAAAATCAGAAGTGGAAAACTTTATGTTTGAAGCAAATATTCTAGAACGTAAGGTTTAAGAACGAATAATTAAATTATACATACATTTTAAGTTTAAATTTAACAATACTATATTAAAATTATATAGGTATTTATTTTAAGACACAAAATGAGAATATACCTAAAACTGAAAATGATTTTGAAGCAGTAATACCAAGATCTAATTTTAATACATTAAAATACCAATGAAAAACAACTGCATTCAAATAATAATTTTCATCCCCACCACACTTATTCATTCCAGTCATTCGACCTCAAATCATCGAATGTGTAGAATGAATAGGATGAGAATATTGTCCCAACTAAACGGGTATTCTGATTAAACCGATGAATGAACCTATGTATGAATTCCGGTTTTATATTGTTATCATGCCAAATTTCATAAAAATGTGAATTCTTTTTCTGGGAATCAAAAAAAAATATTTTTTTGTGGTAGGTTTTATAATAATCTGAAATGTGTGTAAAGTGTGTAAAATATGTGTGCGAAGTATGAAGCCTAAAACATAAACGAAGTATGGGTAGATGCAATCTATTATTTTATTAACCTAGAAACCAATTGGATAATAGGTGTTGTTGTTAATCCAAGAATCTGTTTTCTATCACAACCCACGCGGTTTAGTTAATGAACATTATTGTTCGTTAAATAATCGTATTCTGTAAAAGCTTTAGTAAGAATAATTTAAGATTTTAGGACCATTAAAGTAGTCGAATACCATTGAATTTCAAGTTGAAATTCCGAACACACTAATACATTCCATGGATCGTAACTTAGTAACATCAATTGAGATGAAGTGCACTTGGCATTTTTGTGTGGCATTCAGTGGAAATATGTCAGCAGCCGGCAGGGTAATTTAACTAAAAGTTAAAAAAGGTCTGTGTGGCAGCCAGGATGACATATGCGAATGCGTGGCAAGCGACAATAGTCGCTTTGTACCCTCACAGTAACAGCACTGCGAATGGCATTTGTTTCCTGTATCAATACTCCCCGAAATCCACCATGTTCATATAAAAAAGATACTGAAATATGTGTAAATCATGTTTTAAAAAGGCTTATGAAGTTATCAACAAAAATTTGTGGTTATTTCACTGTTTATTATTGGTACACGTTTGTATGGGCGACTCGTTTCATTTAACCCTTTCAGGGCAACTGGTTACTCCTGCTAACCACATATCTAATTAGTGCTTACTGGTTTCTGGTAATAACTATAATACAAGATATGTTACCTAACTACGGAATTTAGTGTTTGTACAGTTTACAAGTTGTTTACATCTTCCTGAGGATTATTTTACGTAGGTAATATTTAGAGGCCAGACAAAAAAAGTTTTTAATTGTCTATTAGTTCCTAATTAGATTTGCCAGTGGCGTGTGAATTTATTTGTTAAAATCATATATTTTAAATTTATATTAGTAACTAAAAAACTAAAAGTATAAATTAATTTAAAAAATATAGAAAAACAAAATATATATATATAAAAAAATTTAAGGCATTAATACTATACTGACAAAATTAGCGACTATCGAACGTGTATGAACAGAATTTCTAGATATTAGACCTGGTCGTAGAGGCGGTTCTGACTGTCAGAAATTACCAGATGTATAAGTATCATCTCGTCTTTTGGCTAGTACACGTTACCAGTGGCGCGACAACGAAATTTGCCGCCCGGGTGCAAGACTTTATTTGCCGCCCCTACGTATGTCGACAATAAAACACAATAAAATTTTAAATATATCTATATAATCTCATATTTTTAAATCCATTTGACATTTTCTTTTACAATCCACAATTATTTAATTAACATGATAAACGTTTTTTATGATTATTATTATTATTAAACAACGATTCACGAGGCTTTTTGCCGCCAGTGTGCGGGGCACTCCTTGCACCCTCGGATTGGCGCGCCGCTGCACGTTACAAGATTTAATATTTAGTAGATTTATTGAAAGTATATAAAAGTTGTTGGTTTGTAGTTTATCTTTTTTTTTTTGGTATTTTAAACATTTTTTTTTTATATATATAATAATATCCATATAAGTATATATATACTTGAAATTTTCGTTTGTGCCGACCCAAACCACCTGCCCAACATACCTGCCGACCCAAACCACTTAACAAACTACTATCATGTAAAAGATACGAAGAACAAAATGAACTAATAACCTAACCTAAATTCTGAAATAAAATTAAATCTACAAATATTAATCTATGAAGGACTATTATTAATAAGCCATATTTGATTATTATATAAATTTGTTAAATTAGCTACATTCAAAAATGGCGAACTAGGAAATCATATTCATTAAATAACATACAAACTCTATTGTTAAACCTTCCATGGCTCCCCTTCAAATAGTGTTACCAAAGTCCTGCCGTGACGGGCCTCACTGGGAAACCCCCTTTTTCAGGTCCACCTTCCCCCCTTATCTAATTCCCAAATCATACTCATCATTCTCGGTTAGATTAGATTAGGTTAAAAGAAAAATATATAAATAATCGTAGCTGGCAATGGAGAAATCTGAAAGCCAATTTCAACACAAAAAAAAATTGTCCAAATAATATTAAAAAACATTTTCACTCAAATAAATTAAGTTGAAAAATATTCAAAAATTAAAAAAAAAAAAACATATGCATGGATATTGAATATATTTTAAATCTTATCTCTTATAAAATTTTAATGAGCTACAGTCATCCAATTATGTAATGTGATTGATACGTATAACACTTGATAGTTCATATTTTAATAAACCATTATAAGGAGTATCAGTTCGATTTGTTTGAATTCCGGATAATTAACACTAGAAAAGTTAAAGCAATGTAGTAGTTTGTATTTATATTAAATTTAAATTGGGTAATCATATTTTCGATGAAATATTTATGTCCTTCCAGAATTAAATAACCCGCGATTCTGTGTCCGTGTTCTTGGCTAGCAGGCCATTGATTGTATTTGGCAAGGAGTTGAAGTTTCTTTGTCTTTGGTACTGGTCACACTCTAAGAGGATATGTTCCACAGTTAGTCGTGTATTACATATACTGCATAGTGGAGGGTTGGCTCTCTCAAAGATGTTCTTATGGGTGTACCTTGTATGACCGAGTCTCAACCTTGTCAAGATGACTTGTTCCCTTCTATTTGTACGACAGTTCCATTGTTTTAAAGTACCATTTATTCTGTGTAGGTGATTATTGCCTGTTGTATTTTGCCATGCAATTTTCCATTTTTTTTCGGATATGGATCTTCAAATCGTAGCTTGGTATAGGTATATCCACTAGTTCCCCATTTACGGCTTCTTTTGCTAGCTGGTCAGCTTCTTCGTTTCCTTCTATTCAGAAATCATTTTTATCAATAAAAATGTATTTAGAAATAAATTCTTAATTCTGTCCTTAAACGGTTAAATGGATTGACGACAAAAATAAATTAATCGAGTAAAGGCGTGACTAATAACGGCTCATTAGGTTCCTGGCAAAAGCTGTAAACCGAAAAGATGTAAAAGAGTCTTGAAATAAGCAATTTTAAATATATTTTTATTCGTTAAGCTGAATGCAGTTTTGGCGTTAACCATTTTTAAAGCTACAATGATGTTGACTGATTACAAATTAATTATAAATAAATTACATTTGTAACTGCGTTAAAATCGTTTTTTGTTTTTCTTTTTTATCAATTTATATCCGTTAATTAAACCTTTTAGTTCCAAACATTGCCTCCAGGCTGATCATATCAAATCATAGAATAGGTCATATATAAATCAAGTAAAAATACAATGCGTGCAATTGTCATTGAAATGCCCGTGGCGACCTACAGACGACTGCGCAATGAAACACTTACAAACGCCAATTGAGTAAAATTACACGTGTTTTTGCTAAAAACAATCAGTTGCAAGAGTTGACGTACATATTTAAAAATTACGTTACATATTTAAAAAAAAATTAAACAATTTACAGAACTAAATGGATTCCCGGGTTCGATACCCCCCAACTCCTTCGGATTTTTATCTTCCGAAATTGTGCAGTCAGCTCCGGGGTTGACTCAGCCTCAAGTAAAATGAGTACCTGTTTATACAGGGATAATAGGACCGTCCGAAACGTCACATTGACCACGTATCGACGGCGTTTTAGAAACGGAGAACTTACCTTCTCTGCCCCTTATACGCCTATCTAGGTGTTGGGATCCTATTATTTATTATTATTATTCAATGGATTCTTATTCTTGAATAATAAATACACCAGAAAAATAAAATAACTATTGTTCCTATTTCACCCATGTAAACCTTTTGGCATATATAACCTCTTTTGGCATATATAACCCCTTTTCGCATATATAACCCCTTTTGGCACTACCTGCCCAGGTTCCGACTCACATTTGAATGCAAATTCCAGTCGTTCGACTTCAAATCATCGAATGAGTAAAATGAATAGAATGAGAATATTGTCCCAAAAAAAAAAACGCGTATTCTGATTGCACCAAAACCAGAATTGGCACAACAAAACGCACCCAATATGTAATTAATTAATGACCCTTTATTAGCCTAGTGTAATTTTTTGGTCAAGAAAAAATAAAATGGGCACTAGAGGGTTACGTATTAAGTACTTTATTTAATACCTCACATTATTTCAACCAAAATAATAATAATAACAAATTCAAAGGAATAATGTGATAATAAGAAATCCATTTTTACTATTTGAGCTCGTGTCAATATACTAGGTATCATTTAACCGGAAATGTATGGCGATCTCGAAAACTAGAAGAGATACGAATTAGGTCAATTTATCCCTATATCTAGTGCATCTGAGGCGTTTTCTTTCGTACTGAATAAACTAATCTGTTAGTGACTATCACTAACAGATTTTTTTAGTTTTTTCTTTCTAAATAAGTTTAGTTACCCCACTACCTGAACAAAGTGATTGCGATTAGAGATGGGAATTTCGGCTCAGTTTGCGGAACCGGATCAGTGGAGGTCGTTCAGTTTGTTGAGCCGGTTCATTGATCCGGCTCAGTGATCCGGTTAAGTAAACATGTCTCCGAAACACAGGACGGTCGTTAGTTCGTAGGTAGAAAGTCGCTTAGAGCCGGTTCTTGCAATATATAAACTGTAAATATGATCCCGAGACACAGGTCGGTCGGTTGTTCGGTCGTAGGTAGAACGTCGTTTACACCCGGCTCTTGCTTAGAGCCGATTCTTGCAATATATGAACTGTAAACATGATCCCGAGACGCAGGTCGGTCGGTTATTCGGTCGTAGGTAGAATGTCGCTTAGAACCGACTCTTGCTCAGAGCCGGTTCTTGTAAACATGATCCCGAGACACAGGTCGGTCGGTCGTTCGGTAGAACGTCGCTTAGAGCTTAGAGGTAGAACGTCGCTTAGAGCCGACTCTTGCTTAGCGCCGGTTCTTTTAAACATGATCCCGAGACACAGGTCAGTCAGTTGCCGGTCGTCCGGTCGTAGGTAGAACGTCGCTTAGCCCCGACTCTTATCTAACATTTTTGATACAAGCAATTCACTTTATGTAGCTACTGTATTTTAAACCAGATGTGTTAAGTTTATGGCGATGTTTATTGCCCTTATAAATCGGACATCTGGGATTTGGGCAATATTTTTAATATTTTTATATAGTATGGTTGTAAGAAAATACAGACTAACCCTATTAGTTTCAAATAAAGTGCCCTACAAATTGATGACAAAATACACTTTATGATAATACATTACAAGCCAAGTTCTCGCGAAGTTCAACATGACATCGATCCAGATCCGGATCACTACGGTCACAGTTCACAATCGCCCGACCAATCGTATCCTTGAAACTTGAAACTATACAGTGAGCCGTGAGCCGGCTCATTTCAATTTGGTGAACCGTGTCACTTCGGTCAGTGTACTGAGCCGGCTCAGTGAGCCGGTTCGTTCATGAACGACCCATCTCTAATTGCGATTAGCTTTCCTCTTGCCTCTCAAACACACAGAAATTTTACGGTTACTTACTTAAACACTTAGGGCCGGTTACTGAAAGCATTTGGCTAAACTTGGTTACAATATCGTCGGCTGAAAATAATAAGGTTGTATGTCGAAGTGTATTACATTTGAGAAAACAAGCTTCAAAACTTTTGACATGAAAAAAACCAATATAAGGTTACAATACAAGGAAGAAATTTTTTTAATAACTATATATTGATAAGTTATTGTCATTAACTCATTATTTTGAAAAAAAAAAATGAATAATACCATTTTAACAATTTGAAAAATGAACATACAACTTTGTGATTAAGAAAAACACGAAACTTAGTACCTTAACGTTACGTACAGCTTTGTAGTTCAAAGTAATATCGGGGGGAAATTCAGTTTATAGGTAAAGCTTCAGTTTTTAGGTTTCTGAAAATTGTTAAAAAGGTACCAGAAAAGGTAAAAGAAATGTTAGTCACGTATTAAATTTTTATTTGATTAAATAACACAAATTAAACAATATGCTTGCAAAATAATAACAAATTAAACATTAATCTCACAAAAAATTAAGATAAATTAAGATAATTTGAACTGAAACTGAAACATTCGAAATAAAAAAAATTATTTATATTTAAATTCATTTATACTAATACTAGCATACCCGCTGCTTCGCTACCGAAAAAGTAGTCGTAGCCGGTTTAGGCTGGACCCATGGCAGAATCGGTTTAAGACTGGCTTGGTGCGAAGGTTTTGGAGGGTTCAAATATATTTATTTGTTTTAATCTACTATTGTATTGATATGTTCTTCTTACACAAATAATGTAAGTAAGGGCTTCTTTATAAACATTGATAGTACAGTCATTTGGTAACAGCACGTATAAGTGTCCCGTTGTGCTAACCTAGGAAAATGCCACAAACAGTTGCCCATGTGAGAATCACTCATCACCCAAGACGGCGCTGGTCACGTGAAGCATTTTATCTTGTACCTTATGAAGTTATTTGTTATGATATTTATTATAATTATTCCGTGATTACTCCTGATCTATAAATCGTACCAATATAGGTCAGAGCACTTTTTACCGTTAATAAATGCTCTTGCCACCGAAGAAAATTTATTCGTATTGTTTTAGGGGCTACGCAAATGTTCAACAGCAAATTTAATGTTATAATTGTCGTCGAAAAGTGAAAATAAAAAATCTGGGACATATATCCTCGGGAACATTTTTGTAGCAATATTAAACCCTAAGTCCTTCGTATCAGTGGCGGATCAAGCTTTCGCCGGGCTCAAGACATTTTTGATTTACGGGCCCTCAACCTAGAGGCGTTCAAAGTGAAGAGCAAAAAAAAAGGTCCTCACCTCCCAAATCCAAGTGAAGAGCAAAAAAAAATGTCATCACCTCCCAAATCCAAGTGAAGAGCAAAAAAAAAAGGTTCTCACCTCCCAAATCCAGGTCCTTGAAAATTACGGGCCCAAGACAAATGTCTTTTTTGTCTCTGCGAAAGTCCGCCACTGCTTCGTATATATATTGAATATGTAATCTTTTATAGTTTCACCGCCAGAGCCGTAGCAATGTTTTCGGCAAAGATAAAAATCCTCACCTCCCACATTCAAGTGAAGAGCAAAAAAAAGCTCCTCACTACCCAAATTCAAGTGAAGGAAGAGCGAAAAAAAAAGGTTTTCACCCGCAATGGCACCCCTCATGAGACCCCGCTCCCTTATCAAACCTCGCGATCTTATAAAACCTCGCGCTCCTGGCAAATGCCCCGACGCCACCGCGTTGCTACGGTGCTGTTCACCGCCATAGTATTTTAATGTGATTAATATAAAATTCTAAATTACATTGTTGTACATGTGTATGGGTAACCTCTATCAGCAAAAACTAAGTCTATATCTCTCATTGGGCCTAAGAGATATTGAGGAATAAGTGAAAAAGCATTTTGCCCCTTTAGGGGTGAAATTATTAAAAAAAAAAAAAAAACTCAATAACTTTCTGAAGATTTTAAAAAGACACTTATATGCCAAAACGGATTGTTATCTCAATAAACATAGGAAATGAGAAGCGTTCTACAATTGACCCCGAATGTAGATTTAAGGGTTTTTTAGGGCAAAATCCTGAATTCCGTTCATAAATATTTGTAACCTTTATAAGCAAAAACTAAGTCGATATCTTATCGGTACCGAGATATATTGAGGAATCCTTGGAATCATATTTCACCCCTTTTCACCCCCTTGGGGTCGAATTTCAAAAAATCTCTTGTTTGGGGGTGCTTACATCATGGAGAGAATATGCTTTCCGAATTTCATGACTATGTCCAAGGAACGTTTTATAGAATAAAAAATAGCAATTTACTTCTTTCGGGGTGCAATTAAAAAAATATGTTAAAATGATATTTTAAGTTTTTAAGTTAACAGTTTTAATCCAGAAACACTCCCTTAGAATGAGAATTTTGAGATGATATATGGCCTCTGTTCGACCCTGGTTTTACTCTATTATCATTTGGTTAAAATATGTCAAACTGTTTTTTAAAAAGATTCGTCAAAAACAAAAATAAATAAACCATAATAATAAAGTTCATAAATATCGGCAATAATAAAAAAATATTATATAGATGGTGTCTCGTTCGACATATCTATCATAGTTTTGCTAAATAACTGAAGATCAGTGCTGTTTACCGACAATATTTGAGCCGAACATTTCCGATGCCGCCCGAAGAGCCACTATCTGAATATAGTAATCCAATCAACTATTGAACGAAAATTCCTTTTCCCTCACTGCATATCTAATAGATATTCCAATGGTCCAATATAATTAAACACTAAATTATTAATTTCTCGTTTCTGGTGGGACTTTTTTGAGATTTTCGATTTTTCTAGTTATGGTGAAGACATTTCCTACCTGTATGCAAAATTTCAGCTCGGTAGCATATCTGGAAGTGGGTTAGAATTTCCGGACATAGCCACAAATATTCATTTTTATATATAAAGATTTATTTCATATATTTGACAATACGTGGTCCGCATATAAAGGATCTTGAACAAAACAATGGATTCCAGGACTCTTTCTTGGTTATAGCTGCAGTTGAAACACATTGCTCGGGAACCGTCTTATAAGACTGTTATATTGTTCGATTAATATTGGCAAAAATATTTTTCAACTAATTTCCCATTCTCTTTTACAGGTATGTGATCTATATTACTCAGATTGGAGTTATTCGTCTACATTTTGTCTTACTTTACTGTAGGTAAGTGGTGAATGTGAACTTAAATCTCGACAGTAAAATAATGCCTGTCACCCTTCTTTGGTTCAACTATGCTTAAAGCATATCAAGCCTAATCAAACGTTGAAACAACCACACGAACGCAGAGCTATTAATGGCCGCATTCAGCAGACTCATCGGTGAGGAACCGATTAGTAATTTTTTTCCTGTAAGCATACTTTGATCTACCGGTGAGTTACCATACTTACTCACCGGTCGCCATTTTATTTACGGTTAGTTGCTCACCAGTAGATATATTGACAGTTGTATATCTATAGTGGAAAGGAAAAGGGTGTTAAGTCAATTTGCTTAGTTACTGAGGAGACTAATTTAAAGAACAAGTTAATCTTAAAATTTCTGTAAAGACTTAAGCTGCATTCAGAGCTCAGTAAATTAACACGCTGTGCGTTATGGATAGTTAGTAAACGAGGTCATTTGGTATGATCGGACATGCTCGTGCTTTGTCGTTGCTATACTACTGTTGA